>JAFVLL020007870.1:0-12551 GCA_021397915.2 Tor tambroides | reverse complement strand
AAAACCACTATTTTAAGTGTAATATTTCATAATATTAGGCTATTGTTTTACTGTATTTGATCAAATAAATTCAATCTTCTTTCAAATAAATAAATGAATAAAAAGCCTTAATTATTTCAAACTTTTAACCACCAGTGTGTATATAAAATAGGCTAATGCATGTGAATAAGCAAATTATATATTTATTAGGCCTATAATATAAGTCACTTTCCTATGTACAGCACTCGAAAGCAAAAGTCTTCAGATTTACAATGTTCTAGAGTAAGACTGAGAATGTTTTTTATAGATTTTTAAACATTTTCTTAGACATGTGAAATCACGGAAGAAAGCAGATTTACATTAACTCTTTATCTCATGTCTGCTGAAAACTGCATTATGTAGCCTACACTGTGACGATTCGAATAACGGCTTTAAAATCTGAGAAATTTGAAAAGGCCAGTAGTAGTTTGCATTCCTGAAAATTAATCACAATTGCTGAATTGTCTCGTCATGTTCAGCTGCTTACATCTTACCTCAGTTCGCATTCAAGTTGCGCGCAGCTCAGTGTCTGTGAATGGTAAATCCCGCCTTCTACACTTTGATTGGCTATTTCAAACATTTTGACACTGACGAGCGCTTTTGAGCCGCTGCACTGAGCCGGAGCACACTAAATTACATTTTTTTAATGAAGTCGGCCACGCGGGCCATTCGTCTGGGTCGATGGAAGGATATATGTACATTTACTACAATCCATATATATATATATATATATATATATATATATATATATATTATACATATAAATAACGCAAAGGGCTGGCCCACATTGTACAGCGGCCCACCAGGAAAACTCCCGGTGCTCCAGATGGCCAGTCCGCCACTGCACCTAGCTATGGCTTAGCACTGCCTCCACTTGAGCTGAGTGATACTAATATTACTGTACATTAAATGGTATGCTTTACTTGTAGGTCGAACAGTTCTCAAATCGACTTCATGTCAGAGTAATAGCTAACTGATATGTGAGAGAAATGTTAAGGTAGAGACTGAGGAGCATTTTTGCAAAGGGTATCTAATGTAACGATAACGACAGTTACAATCTTCATAGCTATCGCAACAGCAGCCTCACGCAAAACAAAACAAACAAAAAAAAAAAAACAGCAGCCTCACGCGGTAATCACCATTTAAATTTGAACACCATAATTTACAGCAGTTACAAATGCATTCCGTCCGAAATATGGACAGTTGCCTGCAGCGTCTAAAAGTTAGGCTTGAGGAGTGAGATTGGTTGGATGAGGGAAACAACATTACGGTACGCCAATCAGGGGCAGGGCAGGTCCATTCATTTGCCAACATGGGAAAAAAAAAACGCTACAGGTGACGTGACAGATGACTCGCAGATACGACGAGCTTTCACTGCCCGATTTGAAGAAACGCCGGGGCACGCTTTGGAAGCGGGTGCGAGAACCTCCCAATCTGGCAAAAGCACGAGAGAATGGGGAGGACCCACCTCTCGAGCCTCAGCCAGATCAAAGTGGGATCTTAACTAGGGCACAGCGGCTCGTTCTTTGGAGTGAATCACAGTGCTCACGGTCGCTGCCCTCAAACACAAGAGCAGCACGCTCTTACCCCAACACTCCAAACAATACTCATGTGAGTCCTCTTCAGAGATGAGCTGTGAACAAGGAGGCATGCATCTCTTTGCAGATTCACTCAACATGATTAGTAAGCTGTTTTAACTTTCACTTTTAATGATACTGCTTTCAGCGTGAAACACAAACACACAAAATGCGGTCTCTGAAGACAAAGAAAATCTGA
Organism: Tor tambroides; assembly: GCA_021397915.2. Lineage (NCBI taxonomy): Eukaryota > Metazoa > Chordata > Actinopteri > Cypriniformes > Cyprinidae > Tor > Tor tambroides. The sequence continues at coordinate 10,757 of JAFVLL020007870.1, read as the reverse complement.
AGGTGTGTACGTCTCATCTATTTATAACCCTCAGGTGCATGTAATCAAATGATGTCACCTACTGAGGTTATTTAGGCCAATTCTTGGCGTGTTTGACACACATGCTTTACAACCGGTCGAACAAAATGTTCTCATATGCGTTTTTGAAACATAGCATCGAGTGTAGCTTTTGGTAGGGAACTGTACATCATACTCATGTAACGCGAGCATACTGTATACTAATGTGAGCATTCACAGCAATTCCCTATTTATTGTCTTGTTAAAATTAGCTTAATACAAATAGATAATCAGTTCAGTAATTCACCACAAATGATCATCTGATGTCAAAAAAGAGCAAAGAAAGTGCACCAAGCAACACTGTGACGTGAACAGCTTTACTTGTCTGAAATTAATAATTTTGGTAATTCCAACAAGACATAAACCCACCATGAGCCAGTGTAAAGTGCATTGTACATGTGGGAGTTCAAACACTACCTAGGTCCTTTAATGTCTTGCTGTATGTGTGAGTTGAGGTGCCTGCTCTCTTTCACCACTCTCTCTACTCCAGGAGTGGTGTGCGTCAGATAACATGGAAGCTGCTCTTCAGACTACACAGAAAATTAGCAACATGTCAGTTTACTGAACAAAACTATAAATGACACCAAGTTTAGTACCATATTTTTCAAGGCACAGCATATGACAGCTTTGCGTGAAGAACAGGAGATAGGGTGTAAAGCTGAAAATTTTTAAATGACATGCATTCAGAAGTACCATAAATATCAGAAGTAGTCTAAATATTTTATTATATGCTTTTCTACTGCCCAAAATGTTTCCCTGTCTGCTTTGTTTGACAGCTCAGGAAAGTTGCTAGTAGAAGGGCTACGTTCTTGTGGTGCCATCAGCCAATATGTGTCTCCAAAATGCTATTTCCCTGCAGCTCCAGTGTAAGGAAACTAACCAAAGTGAGCACAGATAGAAGCATCCAAGTCACGTACTGTACTTCTAAGGGGTCCTGTGCTAGCCAAACAACTGCCACTGAGTTAAATAAAGTTTTGTTTTGTTTATTCTTGTTATATTGCATGCATTATGTTTTAATCATGATTTAAATTGGCAGAATGCAGAATGATTATCAGTGAATAACAAATATTTGGATCTGTGGCTCACACACAGCTGTATAATTTCAGATTAATTAAACAAAAATAGCACACTACTGTTATCTAGTGTTTTTTGTTTTTTAATATGTGGTCACTGTTTTATGGGAGAAAAAACTTAAGATTTTTTATTAAAAGAGGAAAAATTCACCCTTTGCATTCTACAGAAGTTAGTCTGTCATACAGACTAAGAGAGTAAATGAGTGAGTAAATGAGGAGAATTATTCCCTTAATACTTAAAGCTAAGTATAGAATATGACAGATAATTCATACCTTATAATGTGTGTGTGTATTAATGAAGCTGAATGGAGTGGGACTTGAGTCCGGCAAACGAATAACAGTGCGGGAGAAGTCAATCGTGTCCTTGATGATACGGGGAGGAGTACCAGTCCTCAGCCGGCCAACCTTTAACCCCAAAACGTCTTTCAAGCTATTAGACAGACCGGCACAGGAAGGTGGATCACCCATTCGGCCCCCTGGAGAAGTGTTTTGGCCCACGAAGAGGGCACCAGACAGAAAGGTGCCTGTGGTCAGAACCACAGAGCGGGAATGGATTTCACCTCCATGAGCTGCCAGAGACAACATTTGATTAAATCATGAATCTGTCACTCTATTCTTAGGCAGAGTTGAGTATGCTGTGTATATAACATTCCTCACCCAAGCATATTCCATAAACTTTATGTCTTCCTGGTTTCTCTGGGTCAGCAATAGTCAACAGAAGGTCCTGGACAGAGCCCTCTAGGATGGTCACTCTGGGTGTAGAGGAAAGCTCTGTCTGAAAGTCAAGTCAAGATGGTGTTACTATGTAAACTATAGACATATATAAGTAGATGCCTCATTAAACTAAAGTAAAATTCATTTAACTAATATTTGACAGCTGATTTACTAAAGAAATGTTAAATGTTAAAGAAATAATTAGTGATGGAACATTTGACTAATTTCTCTATTTTTTTATTTAAAATATGTACTTACATAATTCATGTAATTCATAATCAAATTAATTTTATTATAATTTAAATGTGTCTCAGGTTGTTTGCAGGAAGGAAGAGAGCTGAAATTATATTCATGTGGTTTATTAATCCAATCCAAAATAAAACACTAGGGAGTAGAGATGGGCATTTTTCCAAAATATTTTATTCCAATATTTGGGCTGATAAAAAAATAAATATTTAATTACTTGTTAAATTAAATTAAGCGTAATGAGAAAGAAATAGTTTTAATCATTATCACTGAATAAGATCTTCAAAAAAAGAAAAAAAGAAGCCAGAACAAAGACATTTAAACTAACAGAGTTCAGGAAAAAAAAAAAAAACAAACAAAAAAAAAAAACACTAATAAAGCAGACTGCCTCGATTATGGTACAGAATATACATATACACATTTGAGATGTGATATGATTATCTTTATATTATTTCACACTTCCCTCTTAAAGGGGTGATCTACCAGCTTTTTTCGAAGGCTTAATTATGTTTTTCGGGTGCACTGTAATGTGTTTATGCATCATTTAAAAGAAAAAAAAACAAACATTATTTTTCATATATTTTACCTTTATTCTACACCGCTTTACAGTTCTTGTAAAAATGGTCTGTTGACTTCCTGGATCCTACCTCAGAAATTTGCAATGGGCTCAGATTGGTTAGCTGGCCCAGTGTGTTGTCATTCACTAACCGCCTAGTGCATGTTTTCCAGAAACATCACGCCTCTTATCATAACGGGTTGTTGCATGCGCTCCCGGTGTATTGTAAACAATGGCGTCAATATGGTCTCATCAGTTTGAACCCGAGTCTTATCAACTGATATTGTCTTATCAGTTTGACCCAGAAAATATTATTGAATAGGATCGAACAGAACCTATGCAAGCACGACTCTTACAGCATGTTTCAGAATGGTATTTTGTTTGTTTTTTGTAGTTGTCTCATATTTTTAGATAAACTGTTATTTGTAAATGTTACTGCCATTTATGTTGTCTTTTGATATATGGTTTTATCCTTACTAAAGCTTTAGTACTAAAGTTTACTACTGTCCTCAAAGGGATCATTTGATTACAGACTGCGGATCTACAGTGACCACTAATTGACTTTATAACACTGTTAGTTTCGTCTTTGTAGAACGAGTGTAGCTAAATAGTTGTCGTCAGAACTACAAGCCCATTACGAAGACTAACCATGGCTTTACTACAGTGGCCAAATCAAACACAGAACCACATTTAGCGTGCCTGTAGCTAAGCAAGCATAAAAGCTATACTTTATACTATACTCTACTACTACAACTCTTTCTCTTCTCTAAAGCAACCCAACATGGCTCCACCTAGGGCTGGGTAATATGGCCAAAAAAATTATCACAATAAAATTTTTCATATCAGTCGATATCGATAATTATCAAAATAAATTTCTTTCAAGTTTAAAGGCAGATTTTTGCTTCTAAGTGAAAGTTGTAGAAATCAGACCATTAACTGTGGTGTTGAACTACTCTTTATGGTGAAAACATGACAAACACATCACGTTTTTGAATTCTTAAAATAAATACTTCAATAGAAAAAAACATTAAAAAAATAAATAAATAAATAAATAAATAAATATATATATATATATATTCTTAATTTCTGCATGTTCTAATGAATGATATTGTTTCAAATAATGAAACTGGTTTGTGTTACCTGATTTTGATGTATATCTTCAGCACAGTTTGCAGTGCAGGCTGCAATGTTAATAAAACTACTTTTTTTGTCTCTTAGAAATGCACATTTGACAGTACAAAGTGACATTTTGTTTTCAACCACTGAAAATGGATATTATTCTACAGTCTGAATATGGGGGCTCATTGAGGTCCCCATACCTCTGGGACTGAAGGATACATGGCCTTGAAAATAAACATTCCAAAATAAAAGTTTATTAAGAACTAGAATCTAAAATTATATTGCGATATCTTTAATACTTCTTGAGTTATAGCCACACAAACTTTGGAAAAAAGAATACTTATGGCACTCAGACAGGTACAGTATGTTCAATGCAGTTGTTTTGACAGAAGGAAACTAGATACATTTCTAGTTTCAACATTGTTTGTTCTTCAGACATTGCTCTTTAAAAGAAAAGAATTATCATATTTTTGCAAAGTGACCCACATTTGGTTTTTGACCACTGAAAATGTGTGCAATTTATTGATTTACTTCTGGAGCCATATTGAAATTCCATTATCTCTGGAACTGAACCATATAGGGCCTTAAAATCAAGATGCCAAAAGAGAAGTTTGTTAAGACCCAATATTTAAAAGGGCATTAAGATATCTTTAATACTTTTTGAGTTACAGGCTTGCAAACTCTGGAGAAAAAAACCTGAAAAGTGCTCTTTCCCCATTTTTGAATGGTCACCAGTGGTACATAATGCAACAAAGATTGCTAAATTCAACAGATTTTACTAATAGACCTACCAATCTCTGTAAAAGTAACATTATGATGCAGCCCTCTTTCTTAAGTCATTTTTACCCCCCTGTAATTTGGCTCTGAATCTCAGGTGAAAATTGCCATTTTTACCCCCCTCTTCAAAATAGTGGATTACTCTGTAAATATTCATCCACAACATTTAATATTTTGTCTTTCATCACTATACATGTTTATCTTTCTTCAGAATAAATATTAGCGAAATCAAAAATTTGAGCCAGGGACCTCTAGATGAGTTAACACGGAATGACCCCATAGGAGTCTCCATAGACTCCCTCCATCTGAGGACACAGTTTCTTTTTCAAAGGAAATGTCCCAGAAAAAAAACAAACAAACAAAAAAAAAAATCGCTAAAGTCCTATATGTTTGTGCCAATCATTTCATGCCGGACTGCCTCACAAACAAAGGTCAGTTCAACGGTGGATTTTCGCAAATGTTGATTCTGAAAGAGGGATCAATACCAACGCATCGTGCACAAACATCAGCTCCAATCAAAATAAGTATCATGCGTCATATTTTGTTTTCCAAATTGCCTTTCTGAAAGAGCTTATTGGCACTCTGTTAGACTAATGTTGCTAAAGCTACCATTGTTTCTGCCTGTTTTCACTGATTCTGCCTTCACGTGCTACCAGAAGGATCGTAAATAGGAATGTGGTAGTTAAAAACTGCATATGAAAGCAACATACACTATATTGCCAAAAGTATTGGGACACCCCCTTCCAATGAACAGGTTTGACTACTTTAGTCATTTCCAAGAGTAAAAATCTTAATGTTTAAGCACATAATGATATTCTAGGGAATTGTGTGCTTCTAATTTTATAGCAACAGTTTGGACAGGACCCTTTTCTATTCTAACATGGCAATGCCTCTGTGTATAAGGCAAGGTTCAAAAAGAAATTATTGATTCAGTCAGTGTGGAAGAACTTGACTGGTCTGCAGAAAGCAAAGTCTTAATCCCTGCTGAACACCTCTGGTGTAACTTTAAATGCAGACCTTGAGCCAAAAACTCATCATCAAACACCAATGACTTGTACAGTATATGGACACCGCCTTCTTTAGAACAGAAAAGGGCACTTCCAAAACTGTGGCAACAACGACGGAAACATAATTCAAGTATTTAAAAATTGTATTTCCATCTCTGCTGCAACAGTTTTGGAAGTGTCTAAAATTACTGTACCCATATGTACAAGTCTTTGGTGTTTGGTTATTATACTTTGAAATGTGCGTTCTATGTTGGAATGTTTGTTTTTGTTTTGGTCTGTGTGGTTCTGCCTACTGTCAGTTTGGCAGGTTGCCAATTGGTGGAAAACTCAGTCTATTGCAGCTGTGGAAGCTAGTAAACAAACCAGGGCTGAGAGTGCAGATTCTATCCAACGTAAAAAGCATGTGCATCTATCTAAGAGCTCTATGAGCAGAGGAAAATTTAATTGAGAATAAATCAACTCATCAACTTAAAGTGTAAGGCTTGTTGCCTTACACTGTCAATTGCGTCGTTCCTGTAGTGTGTCCTCAATCTGGTAAACCCTGTGAGGGTCGAGTCTGAGGAGGTGGGGGCAGAAGAAACAACTCTCTCCAATATTTTGAATTTGGACTGCAGTACCTATTTCAACCACTAACTGTCAATATTACATTCTGCACCTTTAAAGGAAGCGTATCTCTAGATAACCGCGCCTACCATCTGTGCATCTGTGCCTACCCGCTGCAGGCACAGGTAACCTGTAGTCATGAATATAGTGATAGACAGCGGTCTTTCCCCATTTGACTGGTCAATATAGGAAAATTTAAGTGTTTTGACTTCATGTGATATCTCACTGTGGTGGTGCTATTATGATAACTCAGTTTCACCTGAAAAAGTTTGAACATGACATGTTGATCATTCTGATCAAAGTAATTCTAAACTTTGCTGTGAATAATACAGACAGAATGGAACCTGTATAAAGTCTTTGTAATGTTGCCGGTCCAGCTGGGCTCTGGGGCCCCACACTGCAGGCCCCTTACTGCGGTTGAGAATGGAGAAATGAATACCGGCCCAGTCTCCTGCCCGTCCCATCACACCATCCAGAGCATCAATCTCCTTTATCAGATGACCTTTCCCAACACCCCCCAGCGATGGGTTACATGAGAGTACCCCTACAGAACAAATAGAGACCTCTTTTTAAAGGTTGGTCTGATTATCAACTGAATAAGGTTCTATAATAAACCCTCGACTCACCGATAGTTTGGATTTTCTGTGTGATGAGGAGCGTCTTTGCTCCAACTCTGCTGGCGGCGGCCACTGCTTCGGTCCCGGCATGACCGCCACCCACCACAATGACATCATAATGTTGAGTGTGAACATCACAGGCCTGAATGGAGCAGGTGAAGAGAGCCTTTGGAAAGCACAATCTTCTTGGTAACATGTGCGATGATTCTCAAAGTGATACACTGCTTCAGATGGTAAAAGATTTTCAATCTGTGATTAAAAAGGAAGTTGCATGCTGTTTTAAAAGCTACTTAAGTAATCAAAACACTTTCTATCTATCTACAAAAGCAGCATACAACACTCAGCTGAAATGCTAGACTGAAAAAAAAACAAAAAAACTCACCTTTCATAAATGGCAACAGTAACAGTGCGTTCACACCAGATGCGACTTGCGCGAATAAATCGCGCGTAGTTGGACGCTTGAACATTTTGAGTTTACTCGCTTCATTCGCGCGTGAAATTCACTTCACAACAGACGCGAATTCGCGTCATGGGAGGGGCTTCTGCCAGGCAGCTCCAGTCTCATTGCGAAATGGCTAACACATCAACTCGTCAGCGGGAAAGTAGTTGTAAAATACGGCGAATAAGCTCAATTTGCCGGCTTTAGCTAGCTTGTAGTCTCAATATGTATATATATTATATATATATATATATATATATATATATATATATATATAGCTCAAATTGAGTAAAGAGCGTTTTTTACAACAGATTGTCCGACCTCCTCACTCACTTTCTTTCAAGCAAGATCCTTTTTATTCCTGTTTCTACAAAAGTACGAAGATGTATCCACATACAGCGACGATGATTTATTTTGTCCTCCATTGTTGTTTCGGATTTCTGCCTCGTCGTAATCACGTCACTTCTAGAGCAAGCTCCTGATTGGTTAACGCGGCGCGAATTTTCGCCAAAGTTCAGATTTTTCAACTCGGACGAAACGCTCAATTCGCACCACGTCATTCGCGCCACCTCATTCGCACCGCAGGATGTCTATTCGCGTCTTTGTATTGACTTAACATGTAAATCACTCAACGCTTCATTCGCGTCTGGTGTGAAGGCACCTTAAGAGACATGTGTTTGTGCCCCAAATCAGGGAACAAAATTAACACCTGCCAAAGTCCAAATATGGGTAAATACTGCAGATGAGTTACACTGCCCACTCTGACAAGTGATCATTTTATTGTTGCTTGGATTTTTGCATCGTAAAAAAAAAAAACGATATCAATAAAGAGAAAAAAATGAAGGACAGTAACATGCTACTGTGACCAGAGAACTGAATGTGGGTGTGTTAATGCAGAACATTACTTCTGACCTACTGGACTGAGCTTTTGTTTTTCTTGGTCTATAATCTAGTTCATTTTTTTATTAAATAAATATAGGCCTACTATATTTGTTTTTCATAATTTTTTTTGAGGATTTCATGGTATTAAATACTATTTTATACTATTTTCCAACTAATGCAGTATTTAGGTTAAAAACAGCAAATACAATTAATGAATAGAGGCACATTCGTGCTGGTGAAAAGAAATAAAGAAAATCATATGTAATACCATGGTGTAGCTATTAAATGCCTGTCTAGTTGCTTATGAGCATATTTTCAGATATAGTTAGTGGATATTACATTTATTACATTTATTTTTAGGCAGTCAGTTTTGACCGCTAACAGCACAAATTTATTTATTTATTTTCCCCACAAATATGATGCTAACAGCACAAATGGGACTCCCGCTGTGTGAGTCGATGGAATCAAGTCCTGGAATCTACTCCTCAACTTCATTTACCTACAGGGTCAGCAATAAGAATAGTATATATTTTTTTTATCTTCTCGACACGAAGTCTTAAACAATAAAATAACAGTTATTTTATTTAGTTTAACAGCACGAATTGGTCCAATTCAGAGATGGCATTACCTAGAAATGATGAGTATCACCAATCGTTTCCTAGTTGTTGCCATTACATATAATTTTAAAGAGGGAAAAGTCAAGCGAAACAGCCTTTGAATATTATTTTAGAGTTAAATTAACAAGAGAGTATGTATTATTTGAACTAATATAAGGGCCAGGTGAGGACGTTGTGATGAAGTTTGTTCTTTGACAACTCTGACACAGTGTAACAAGTCCAAATATGTTGTTGTTGTTGTTGTTATAACAATAATAATAATAATAATAATAAATGTATTTCTTCTATAGAAATGCTGTTAAACATAACCAAACTGTTTTGGTTAACACTGACTTCCATTGCATGAGCAAAAAAAATAAAATAATAATAATAATAATAATAATAATAATAATACTGAGACATTTCTCTCTTAAATCTTCTTTTACAGTAGGTGGCCAACCAAAATGCCTACTACCACCGCGTGTACCGCCGCCGCAGGCCACGGCGTTAACTGGAAGTCAGTCGCGTGTTGAAGTTGATCACGAAACTACCGCCAGGTGGTGCAAAGGGACAGTTTGCAAACTGACTGAAATTGATATTTTGTTTTGTAAACGGAGACCAAATAAAGGAATAAAACAATAACATTACGATACAACATTATAACATCCTTAAAAATAATTAGAAAATTAATTTAAAATTAATTTTTAGAAAGTTAATTTCAAAACGTGTGATAGTCATAGGCTGCAGCCTAACGCAGCGGTTTTCAATTCCAGTCCTCCAGGTATATTACTTCACACTTCTCTAGTAAGTTTCGTCTGTGTGTGAAGACGCCACAGGCAGTGGCTTAGCGCAAATCCGTGAATGAATGTTCCAAAGTGAAGTAAACGTCAACCGATTTCTCGTGCTCAGGGAGAAGGGAGCAATGAACACTGTGTAGGGACCATGTCAAAACAGAGTTGAAAACTGCTCGCCTAACACATCAAAAATTTTAAAATAAAAGATTTAAATTTGCATAAAGGCTCTTAATGCATTTTATGGTTATTAAACAGTCATTATGAAAACCATTAAAACTACACAATTTCCTTATGTTGTATTAAGGGGCTGTCATTTTAATCTAAGTTTTTGAACGAACAATCCTGACCTTGGCCGTTGGTACTCTGTACAAGGCTGCACGTTCATGAGACTCTAAAAAAATAAAATTAAAAAAATAACAAAAGTTGTGAGAAATCAAGATTATATAGGCTAAAACTGCGAGCTGAAAAACGCCTAGAAATCGTACAAAAAGTAGAATATTAACTTGGAATGTTTAGATTACATTTAAAGAGGTGTGCATTAGGCTATGCCATAAAAAAATAAAACTATTGAAAATGTGGCTTATTGATGAGTGTTATAGGCTAGGCCTTGTTCTAACACACATTTTGCCACTCACATTAACGTTACAAATTATGAAAGGCTTGAAACTTACATTTAATAATTCGCTAATGTATTTCAGCAGGTCACACATACTTATTCGTTATCTGGCCTTTTTTAACACATTTTTCCCGTATACAGAGCCCATGACATGCCGAAAATTATGTCCCTAAATTAAAACTTTTCATCGTTCCTTTGTATTAATTAAAACGCGTTTAAATAATAACTAGATAGTAAAGTTTGGATACAAACTTTAAGTTGGCTTGAAAAAGCCTAGCCAGAAAGTTTGTGAAAGTTTTAAAAGATTGAAGTTTGAAGGTTTTCAGTTTGAAGTAGTTTGAAATACGTAAAATAGTTTTAAAGATTACAGTTTGAATGTTTTAAAGGCAATACAGTCTATCAGAAGAACAGACACAGAAAAACAGATCGTTGGGGTACCTGGGGTGGCTTCTAGGGTGGTTGCTAGGGTGTTTCTAGGTTACCTGGGGTAGTTGCTAGGGTGTTGCCATGCAGTTGCTAGGGTACTTGGGGTGGTTGCTAGGGTGCTGCTAGGCGGTTGCTATGGTAACCAGGGTGGTTGCTAGGGTGTTGCTATGCGGTTGCTAAGGTACCCAGGGTGGTTGCTAGGGTACTTGGGGTGGTTGCTAAGGTGTTGCTAAGG
>JAFVLL020007867.1:17638-38097 GCA_021397915.2 Tor tambroides | reverse complement strand
ATTTTTCTTTTATGCCAAAAATCATTAGGATATTAAGTAAAGATCATGTTCCATGAAGATATTTAGTAAATCTCCTACTGTAAATATATCAAAACTTAATTTTTTATTAGTAATATGCATTGCTAAGAACTTCATTTGGACAACTTTAAAGGCGATTTTCTCAATATTTTGATTTTTCTGCTCCCTCAGATTCCAGATTTTCAAATAGTTGTATCTCAGCCAAATATTGTCCTATCCTAACAAACCATACATCAATGGAAAGCTTATTTATTCAGCTTTCAGATTGACACTTATGACTGGTTTTGTGGTCCAGGGTCACATATACTGTATATGTGTGTCTTTATATATACATAATAAATACACACAGTACACACACATATATTATATAAACAAAAACTTTTATTTTGGATGCAATTAATTGCGATCAATCATTGCCCAGCACTAATATAGAAGTGTTAAAGGTACAGTAGCAAAAATAGCTTGTTTAATCCTAAAGGTCAGAGGGCTATTCATGAAACAAGAACAGAATGAATCTGCATAAATAGTACATAAATCCACTCTGTCGTATTCAATGGGACAATTATACACAAATGGATTTATGAGAGACACACTCATGCATTTGCTGTACTTGTGTTTCTTGAATGGAGGAAAATGGTTGTGTAAAACTAAATTACTGTTTTTAGTGCAAGAAAATTTGACTGTTATTATGCATAGACTTCAGGGGAGGAAATTAAAAAGCAAGATTGCAAAATGTCCCCCTAAAGCTGGGAGATTGTACAGCAATCAGTGCTGTCTTTCAGTGGTAAGAGACCGTGACCTGCTGCTCCTGCTGTGGTCAGCTCTATTTGCAAAAGCTTTGTTAGTGAAAAGTACTAGCTGTCTTCAGCGCTAGTCATCATGTCTTTGCTGTGTGTTATCAGCTCAGCATTCAAGCTGCCAGTAGGAGTGGATTAGAAGAACCGGAGGAAGTTTATTAGACAGCCAAGCCTCTGTGTGTGTGTGTGTGTGTGTGTGTGTGTGATAGACTTACTGAGTAAGCCAACTGTTTCTCCTTTGGGCAAATAATCTTTAACCTTATAAGAGATCTCACAAGTGGCAGACACATTCCAATTAGCACACTGCTCATTAACATGTATTTGCATGTATGCACACATAATCACAACACAAAACCTCACATGCACTTTAGCTCAGATAAAACATCATCCAAGGTCAGACAATACCCTTGCACACACTCAAGACATTTCAGCCATCAACACTGAGCTTGTTTTTAAATCGGAATAGATTTGGAGATTTGGCGTTACATCATTTGCTCAGCAATGGATGCTCTGCAGTGAATGGGTGCCGTCAGAATGAGAGTCCAAACAGATGATAAAAACATCACAATAATCCACTCCAGTCCATTTTTATCTATCCAAATCTCCTTTTTTGTCAAAATATTGTATGATTATTATTAATGACATTATAAACAGGAATCCTAATGTACAGATATTTACATATTTTGCCCATGAAGTGTATGCGTGCATGTACACATTGGCATTTTTTAAAGTATTTATTTTATTTTATTATTTTACTTTATTTTATTTCATTTTATTTTATTTCATTTCAACCTTTGAGATCCCTGTAGACACATAAAACATTTCCACCCATCTGAGTTCCTGCCTCCTCTAGTCTGTCAGTGCAACACACACATTTAGCCAAGCATGGATAAACGTTTGAAATATTCATGCACAAGGACACAGAAAGAGAAGGAGAGGCCATAAAGCTATGGAACAGAGGAAGGCAATGAAGCTGAGTGAGGAAAAAGTGAGCGATGAAAGAGTACTAGCCTGTTTGATCCAGTGCAGTGAGCTCATGGTACAGACCACATGATCGGACTCTCATTAGTGTAATTAAATCTACAAATCAGCTCTGAAAAACAATGACATTTTTTATCGCCTGAGGCTGAAATGCAGAATTTGCACTTTGTGGAGGACTTTGGGATTTGGAAGGAGGTTGAGAAACTGTGTCTAGCTGTACTGTAGCTCTCAGCACTTTCAATCGGAGTCCTTGCTGGGAATGAGGCAGTGTAAGTCATTGAATGATTTACACTGAATGGGCCGTCTGGATGAAAAGAAGACAGAAAGATGGCAGTGCTGGAGCTAGCATGATATACAAAGCCTGCAGAACAAGACAGCATGAAAAAAACAAATAAACAGACTCTCACACGTGCAAACAGATATTATCAGTCAGATCTTTTCATTCTCTTATTCTTTATCTGTATTAATATTGAATTGTACATGCTAGTTTTCCTTGTTTTTCCTTAAAATTTAGTTACTTTTGCTGCCTTTTAATGCAAACTACAGTTAATATGAATAAAAAATAAATTAAATATATAATTAAATTAAAATAAAAACATAACACTGTTAAATGTAATCTTTAGCAAATCTCAAAATGAACATTCATTGTTCATACTGTGCATTATAATGTTGTGATGCCTAAATTTACGCACTTTAAACAACACATTTTAAGCATAAAACCTAACTTTTATAGATACATTTTATTTATGAATTTTATAGAAGCTTTATATAAATAATGAATTATACTAATATATATATATATATATATATATATATATACTGTATATATGTGTGTGTGTGTGTGTGTGTGTGTGTGAAAGCAAAAAAAAAAAAAAAATTGAAAATGGTAAATGCTGACTTTGCAGTATTTTAGGTCTGTTAAATTTGCTCTTCACTTACTAATCAATTTGTCTTTTTGAAATATTCACTCCGTCTGCTCTCTAATGAGCCGATATAATGCATGAGCCGGAAAAGAAAAACAAGAAGAAATGAGGGAATTTGGAGCGGCTGGATAAAATGATGATACGAGCAGGTGTTTGGAAGAGCTCAGAGGTGTGCAAGCTCTGACTATTACCTTTTAACTCTGTCCCCAGACAAGCCACAGACAGATGAAAGCAATCTAGAGTGCTATGACAGAAGAAGCTGACAGGGAAAAAGTGCAACAGTGCTCAGGGGTGTTGACGGCACTTCATAACTGATTTTGCATTTCTGTAACACCTTTGATGTGGCAAAGTTCTCCCTCTTCAATCTCCTTTGTCTTCCTGCTCTATTCTCTCAGGTGCAGGTGGGAAGCTCTGCTCAGGATCAGCGAGTCGTTGGATATATCGCTTGTACTCATCTGCATGCTATTGAAGGTGGGTGTCTGTACACACACAAAATAGAGCAGACAGATGAATATCTCATATGTGACCCTGGAGCACAAAAGCAGTCTTAAGTCGCTGGGGTATATTTGTAGCAATAGCCAAAAATACATTGTATGGGTCAAAATTATCCATTTTTCTTTTATGCCAAAAATCTTTAGGATAATATGTAAAGATCATGTTCCATGAAGATATTTTGTAAATTTCCTACTGTAAATATATCAAAACTTCATTTTTGATTACTAATATGCATTGCTAAGAACTTAATTTGATCAGCTTTAAAGGCGATTTGAAATATCCTAACAAACCATACATCAATGGAAAGCTTATTTATTCAGATTTCAGCTTTTCAAAAAATTGATCCTTATGACTGGTTTTGTGGTCCAGGGTCACATATGTAGTTATATCTGAAACCAAAGGGACAGTTCACAGTTCATTGGTAACCAAAACTGGGGACACAGACAACACAACAGCGTCTTCAGATTCAGATCGTTTTATTTTGGGTCTCATTGAGTTAAAAGTATCAAAGCTTCCCTCAAATGCACATTGCAATTCACTATTACATAGTTTTGTAAGCTTACCATACACATCCTGTGAGAGCTCTAATTTAATGCACAAATAAATGTACAGCATTTGCACTCTGCATGGAAAATGTGTAAGACCACACTGTTGCATTTTTAATAGCTTTTGAGGTTTGTTTATATGAGCTGTTTGATCGGTTACATCAAGGAGCTGTAAAGACCGGCTACATTCACTGTGTGGATGAATCATGTTTGTGTTGGAGACTCAAGGTCTACAGAAGAGTCTCTTACAAAACAAAAACAAACGCTCTCTTTTAGTCTTTGAACGTGTTTCTGACTGTATGTGATCTGTCATAGGAAATCAACATGTGCTGTTGTGAATAATTAAGTGAAGCATCTTCTCATATAGACACTGTCTAATAATGAATAATTATGATGCGTCATCAAAGTACTCCAGCGATCTGCAAGTCACAACCTGTGATTTTAAACACGCAAGATAAAAATAGCTCAAAATTAACCAGTTTTCTCCTAAAATCAAAATGAATGGATGCTAACATTGTCTTCTGTGATGTGCAACACAGACTGTTAAAATCTCAGACAATGCAGTTTAGCGGTTCATAATCCTTATGGAGATTTTTACTGAAAAACAAGACTCTTTTGACTGTAAGGCAGGACTACAGTAGTCATAGTGAGAATTTTTTTAATTTTATTTTTTTATAGGAGGGCATTTCACATTCATTCTCAAATTATTATTAATTATTACAATTATTAATATAATTATATAATTATGAATTGTTATTAAATTATTAATTGCATTTATGCATTTAACAGATGCTTTTATCCAGAGCAAATTACAATGCAAATTTATTAATTGCTATTATTGCAGTTTTTATATAATAATAATAATAATAATAATAATTTGATGCAAGATTAATTTATTTTATAAATAATGAAATAGTAGTAGTAGTAATGTTAATTATTAATATGCTTATTAATAATCTAATGTAAGCTAATATTTTATGTTTATTAATAAAATAATATTAATTATTATTATGCTTTTGTGTTTTTGTTATATATATACATACATATATGTATGTGTATATATATAATGCTTTTGTTGTTTTTTTGTTATTTTAGAAATATGTGATATATGTGTAAATATATTTTATTTATCATTAATTAAGTTGATAATTTCAATAAACATACATTAATTCTAATCTTTACTAATTTTTGTATGTGAAATGAGACATTTAGTGCCATTATGAAGCTATTATTCTTGTTTATGCAAGATGAATTTATTTTATCGATAATAAAATAGTAGTAGTAGTAGTAGTAATAGTAGTAATATTAATTATTATTATTATTATGCTTATTAATAATAGAATAGATAACTAATATATCCTATTGTAATATTTTATGCTTAATATTAATATAACATTAATGATTATTATGCTTTTGTTTTTGTTATATATATATATATATATATATATATATGTATGTATGTGTGTGTGTGTGTGCAATGCATTTGTTTTCTTTTGTTTTTTAGAAATATATGATATTAAATGTATGTGTGTATATATTTTTATGTAAATATATATATACTTATATATATATATATATATTTTATTAATTAAGTTAATGATAATTTCAATAAACATACATTAATTCTACTCTTTAGTCATGTTTATAAATGAAATGCGATATTTAGTGTCATTAGTGTAGTCAGGAGGTTTGATCCTAAACCCCCGCTGGTGTTGACTGGTGCAGTGATGTGGAGTGACCCTGACGGCTCTGTCCCGATCCTCCGGCTCGTTTGCAGCACATCTGAGCAGATTCCACATACAGCTACAAAACGCGTCTGGTTTCTTATGAATCTCCACTTCACATGATGCTGACCCTGTTCTCCGATTAATCAACGTGTCGCGGTTCCCATGACGACGGGCTCTCGACGATCCTGGCGTCAGCCCTATTTTAAGCTCGCGGGCTCTAGCTCTCATTTTTTTACGAAGACACTGTTGCTATTCCGGGATCCACCTACGCCTCTGTGTGTCTGTCGCCCGTTCTAATTATAGAGCTGGGGCTATTTCAGGAGGAGAAATGAAACAGGAGGGAATGAGGCAAGAAGGCAGGAGAAACCTGATTAGACTGGAGATGATGCTGGACAGCTTTGGGTTCAGCTTCATCTCTGGATATTCTCAATCGCTTGTTTTCGCCTGTCACGCTTTCTCTCTGTATGTGTGTGTGTGTGTGTTATAGACTTTGACAGTGATTCTTCTGACATACACACATGCATGTGAGGTTGTTCACTTACTAAATTGTGACCCTGGACCACAAAAGCAGTCATAAGGGTCAGTTTTTTGAAATTGAGATTTATGCATCATCTGAAAGCTGAATAAATAAGCTGATTTCAATAGATAAGCTGAGGACAATATTTGGCTGAGATACAACTATTTGAAAATCTGAAATCTGAGGGTGCAAAAAAATCTAAATATTGAGAAAATCACCTTTAAAGTTGTCCAAATGAAGTTCTTAGCCATGCATATTACTAATCAAAAATGAAGTTTTGATATATTTACAGTAGAAAATGTAGAAAATATCTTCATGGAACATGATCTTTTCTTAATATCCTAATGATTTTTGGCAGAAAGGAAAAATTTTGATCATTTTGACCCATACAATGTATTTTTAGCTATTGCTGCAAATATACCTGTGCTACTTGGTTTTGTGGTCCAGGGTCACAGATGTGCTTTCTGATACAGTGTAGAGATTTCAGAGAGACTACATTAGACCTAGAGGGAAAAAAATTTCATAGCACAGTTTTTGCTCTTTTATGGCTAATGTAGTTCCTGTGTTTCAAAATGTATAAGATTTGGAAAAGGCAGGGAGTTTTAAATTTTTGTATATATTTTAATGCAGGTTTCGCGACATAGGCTCATTGGAAATACGTGCCTCTATATTAATTTCTGCAAAACTAAAAAAAACCCCAAAAAAACGCACCTATACACTACCAGTCTAAAGTTTTTGAACAGTAAGATTTTTAATGTTTTTGAAAGAAATCTCTTCTGCATTTATTTGATCCAAAGTACAGCAAAAGCAGTACAATTTTGAAATATTTTTACTATACTGTTTTCTATTTGAATATATGTTCAAATGTAATTTATTCATGTGATCAAAGCTGAATTTTTAGGTCTCTAAATGTAAATTTCTTGTATTAGAAATGCTTTAAAGTTTGAAAATACATCTTCAGATCTGTATTACTTTTTAACTCATTTTGAATTAAAACACCCACTATAATAAGGAATATCGTAAGTATCTTGTTTTCCAGTGCAAATATGAAGATTATTAAATCAAGAAACATTTACTTGAGAGCAAAATGGCAGAATATATGAAAAATTGGTCAAAATCAAGCAAATAAGAAATATCTGCCTATGGGCTCAGAAAAATCAGCTTGATTAAAAGGCAAAACAAGTTTTCGTACACTATTGATGGATATTTGTTCTTATATTAAGCATAAGA
Organism: Tor tambroides; assembly: GCA_021397915.2. NCBI lineage: Eukaryota > Metazoa > Chordata > Actinopteri > Cypriniformes > Cyprinidae > Tor > Tor tambroides. The sequence continues at coordinate 30,864 of JAFVLL020007867.1, read as the reverse complement.
TCACTTATTTTATTCAGTTTCTCAGTTAACAAAACTTCATATTTTACGTTTGCGCCTCAAGCGAATGCATCTTGATTTAAGGATCTTTAGATATTTGTATTGGAAAAGAAAACTTTTTTTTTTTGCAGTGTATGAAACATTTATTGCCACATCTTTATGACTTTCTACTATGATTTAAGACATTTTTAAGGTCTTAATTTTTGGAAAGGCAAATACAGACTTTTTAAGACCTGCAGAAACCCTTTGATATTATTGTTAGTGTTTTATTTTATATGTTGTTATCCAAGTTACACTTTTGCATTTTGTCACTTATAGACTACCATTTAAATGTTTAAAATTGTAGTTTTGTATATGCATTAAACTTTAGGGACATTTACAGTACAGTGCTACAGAAAATCCTAAAAAATGTATCATGGTTTTCACAACAATGCTAGGCAGCACAACTGTTGATCACAATCAGAAATATTTCTTGAGCAGCATATTATTATGATTTCTGAAGGATCATGTGACACTGAAGACTGGAGTAATAATGCTGAAAATACAGCAATAAATTACATCTTAAAATATATTCAAACAGAAAACAGTTTCTTTGAATTATAATAATATTTCACAATATTACTGTATTTTTGAACAGTGTGTATATTGCAAAATTGTACAACATATAAAAAATAATTGACTGTAGATTTGTTCAATCAGAAACAAATAAACAGTAACTGTTTTGCAATTCCATTTGCTAACACTAGTGGTGGATACATTTGCACACTACACCTTTAAGAGATTTTAAGAGATAAAGGTTATTTTTTCAACCTAGTCTCATGGCATTTACGTACCTGGGTGCACTTTTTAGCGAGACATGAAATACGTACCAATAAATACATATTGCTGCAGTTTCCAAAAGACACAAACACTAGAGGCAGTAAAACTCCGACACCTTTTACTCCTTTTCACACAAATTTACAGAGTTTTGATTAATAAAGCGTATTTTTCGCACAGTTAATTTAAGAATATCATGTTACGACTTCAAAACAATATTAATATGCTGGGAGATTTGAAAACTCATGCTTTTGAACATTAGCATTGCACATATCCAGCTTGGTATCTATGGGGTTTTCATTGTCGGTAAGTTTGTTCGTTAGCTCGCGGAGTACGGAGTTGTACTTAGGAGGCGAGGAGCTCCGGTCCGAATCCCGTGTAACTACGGTTCAACAAAACACTTCAAATCTACATAAAAGGAAGTTGAAAATGGCACGGATGCATCATCAAATACGTTTTTATACCAGTTTTGAATTTGTTAACACTATCGGGTAGGTTTAGGGTTGGGTTTGGTGTAGGGCATATTTCCAACACGACAGAGCATTAACTTTTAGGGACAGACATCGGATATTTGAATTCTGAACCGCTGCAATATGTACCTGTAGCAACGTAATGAAAACACAGCAATATGTACCTATATCAACATAATAAAAACGTGCCAGGGTTCACGTATTTAACCTGTGTTTTAGCGCCACTCAGTGGACATTTCTCTTTGAAACTGCGGCAAAACGTACAGTAAGGTACATAAAACGGTGTCGCACAGAAAGTGCACAGAGGTACATATTTTTATGAGACCAGGTTCTATTTTTTACCACCAGCAACACACTTCTAACTTCAGCAACTGTATAAGAGATGCAATTAAATTGCTGTAGTTTTTGTCTTGTCTCTCTTTCTCTTCTACACCTGCCCCTGCCAGCTCCACCAAAGCAGATGATCGTTTTTCCTTTGGTTCACTGCTCTTTCGCACTCTTCCCGTCTCTGTTTTCCCACTCTGGCCTCATTAAATCGCTACATCTGCCATAACCTCCTCAGAACGAGTGCTGAAAATGCGATAAACTGGAGGCGCCTCAGTGCCACGCTATTTCATTATAAATCAAATGAGTTGTTTTGCACAATGCGATCCGAGCACACTTTATTGAATAAAACCCTCCATAGAATGCAAACCAAGGTTTTATTACATTGGAGTTCTTAGGTATTGTTTGTGTGAACCTGTCTCAGGCGATTCATCGGTGCGCTGCGAGCAGCTGGATATGCTTCTGGAGTGGGGAGCAGAGTTCAAGAGGGCCACCTCGGGCCCCACAGACGAGGAGAAGGTTCTGGAAGATCAGGTGGCCTTCGACGTCATCCTCGGAGACCTCAACTTTGACAACTGCTCCTCGGGTACCAGCATTTTTTATACTAAAGCAATAAATGATACCTTTAGCTATTAAAAGTAAGTATATGTAACAGCTGGGTTTAACATATTTTAGCATGTTTTAAACCATTCCGTGATATTTTACACCCAAAATACTCTTCTCTTAAAACATGGCTAACGACAATTACAATATGACTTGGTCGGTCCATTTCTTTTTAGAAAATTGTGGCAAAATCAGTATTAGAAAAATATTATTATTGATGCTGTTATGCTTATTGCTTATTGTTATCTTAATTTTATTGTTAAATGTTTGTTTTTTTATTTATATTTTCCAATATATTTTCTATATTATATTTATACTAGCTATTTTTAGTATATTTATACTAGCTATTTAATTTTACTGTATTATCTTATGGTAACGATATTATATATTATTATTATTAATAATATTATTATTATTAATATTAATATAATAAAATATTAATTATATTATTAAATGTATGTGTGTGTGTGTGTATAATTTTTCTATATATTATGCTATATGTTTTTACATTATACATATATATTGCTTATAGCCATTTTATTTTACTGTATTATCTTTTACAATATTATATATTTTATAATGGTTTATTTATTACAATATAATAAACAAAAAATACAAAATGTGAAAAACCTGGCAGACAAATAATCTATTATTATTATTATTATTATTATTATTATTATTATTATTGCAATAAAAATTATTCTCTCCAATTTTTTGTTTTCATTTTTTATATTTTTATTTATCATTAATAATAACAAGAAGATTTTAATCTTTCACAATTTCTTGTCGTTTACATAATATTTTAGAGCCAGAACTATGAATTTTATAATAATAATAATAATAATAATGATAATTAGCTTGTTGTGTATGACCAGAAGGAGGCAGTGTAACCCTTTGTGAAAGACTCTTTCTTTCTCACACGGTTTCTGTCTTTCAGAGGATAAGCTGGAGCAGCAGCATGCCCTCTTCACTCATTATAAAGACCCCTGTCGTCTTGGTCCTGGAGAAGACAAACCGTGGGCTTTGGGTGAGTTCAGTAGAAGTTTCACAGGCAGTGCCACGAGAGCTTGGGTGTTGTGGGTTAGTGGATAGAGATCTGCACTTGTGGTTGACCAATGTGGGTTTTTCAAGAAGTGATGCAAATGGTAATATCTAGAAAGCAGAGTGCTTTCTATATATATATATAGGTATTTCAGACACAGAACGTTTATGTGCATGTTATATCAACATCAGAATTTGAATGTAAGTGTATATATTAATATTTGTTATTAAATAGTTTTATTATTGTATTAAAATATTTGATATTTTTATTTAATGTGACCACAAAATTTAACCCTGGAGCACAAAAGCAGTCTTAAGTAGCACAGGTATGTTTGTAGCAATAGCCAAAAATACAGTGTATGGGTCAAAATTATCCATTTTTCTTTTATGCCAAAAATCATTAGGATATTAAGATCAAGCTCCATGAAGACTTTTGTAAATATACTACAGTAAATATATCAAAACTTAATTTTTGATTAGTAATATGCATTGCTAAGAACTTCATTTGGACAACTTTAAAGGTGATTTTCTCTTATTTATTCAACTTTTTATTTATTCAGCTTTTAGATGATGTATAAATCTCAATTTCACATTTTCGGTAGTGACAGTAATGTTTCGGTAGCGACTACATCACATTACAGAATTTTAACTTGCATACTAAAACAGTACTAAAACATACTAAGACACTAAAAATTTGCATAATTGTACTAAAATTTTGTTTATTTCCCCCAAATATGAGGATTATGTGTTCCCTTTTGTCCTTACCGAAACAATGTTGACGTTTCAGTCGTGACTGTTGCAGTAGTGACAATTTCATTGGATAACACCCAAAAAACCAAAGATGTCATTACCGAAACTCCACCAAATGTTTCAGTTGTGACAATTTTAGATACTTTTGAGCCTACCTCAAAGATGCTAATCAGCACATGGTTAGCTAGCCTAGCACAGTTCTGAACAGTTGTACACATATAAAAACTAAATATTAAGAAATAACTCCCAAAAAAGTGTCTAATTATAGAAAAATGCTGTTTGGTAGTGACATTCCTTGAAGTTACACACAGATTTTTCAGATTGTTGAACACATTTACCTCAAAATGATGAGGCCTATCTACTCACACCCTGAGGCTATTTTTCTTTTATGTCAAAAATCATTAGGATATTAAAATCATGTTCCATGAAGATATTTTGTAAAGTTCCTGCCGCATATATTTCAAAACTTAATTTTTGATTAGTAATATGCATTGCTAAGTACATTTGGACAACTTTAAAGGTGATTTTCTCAATATTTAGATTTTTTGCAGATTCCAGATTTTCAAATAGTTGTATCTCGGCCAAATATTGTCCGATCATAACAAACCATACATCAATGGAAAGCTTATTTATTCAGCTTTCAGATGATATATGAATCTCAATTTTGAAAAATTGACCCTTATGACTGGTTTTGTGGTCTGTGGTCACAAATATTTAATGAAAGATTTCATTATGCTCCTTTTTAGCCTTTTACACACACACAAAAGATCTCTTATAGCATGGAAACAGGCTTTTTTCTGAAGTGTCTGGATTTCTGTGAGATTTTAAAGTTTCTTCCATGTCAGAGCTAAATTAGATGTCACACGGCTGTACTCTCCATGGCCACACACAGATGGTGCTCTAGATGAGCTGGCTGGAGACCAAGCCCCACTTCTGAAATAGATCTAACGGAGTGCAGGCCTTTAATGAGACTTCTGATTTCAGTGGCCACCGTTTGTGGGCGTGTTCCACTTCTCCTTTAGAGCACACCCTGTTTTTCTCTCCTCGGAGGTTCAAGGTCTGGTGAGGGCATGAAGATTGACGCTCTGAATAGATGGAAAGATAACAATTTTGTTACTAAGGGTACTCAACCTTATTTATTTAGTCCATGACTCAGTTTTTTTCACAGAATTGTTGCATCCCACACTACTCACATATCAGATGTCAACTATACGATGATGTTCTTTTTTATGTATTTTATTAATGTATTAATTATATTATTAAATAAATATATTTCACTTTTTATTATACTGTCACCTAACAATAAAAAATAGATGTGTTAATTTGATGTATTCTCGGAAGAGTTGGAAACGCTTTGAAAAGAATTTCTACAAATTTTGTATGTATGCAAATTGTATAATATGCAAAGTACACATTTCTATTAATTGTGCAGTTAATTCTCATATTGTATTTTCAGAAACTTTTGGAATATTTGTCCTCTCTCCAAATATGTCACTACCGAAACACAGTAATATATAAATTAATAAGAAGGGTTATATTGACCTATTATGAATTTTGTTCACATCTACCTTGTAAATATATTTTTTGCTGTTTTATTAAAAAGTTTTTAGAGGTTAATCAGTAACAATTACATTTTAATAATATTTCAAGTGTAATTTATGAGATTTGTTCTATTTTGAATCCAATCTTTCTTTGTAAAAGGCAAAAAGTTGATCATACTAATTTCAAAGTTAAGGACTTATTAGTTTGAATCAGAGATGTTCACAAGTCTTTAACTTGGAGTCCGAGTCAAGTCTGAAGTCTTTATCGCTGGAGTCTGAGTCGAGTCTCGAGTCTTTGGTGTAAATCACACTCAGACTTAATGCTGGCAGCAGTGGAAGCACTTGGGAGAAAACTGCCAGGTGACTTATTTCTTAGCATAAAAGAGGACAATAGTACAAGAGGAATACCAAATTATTGTTTCAAGTGTGAAAATATAGCAGAAGTAGCACCGACATTCAAAAACAATGGACTTGTGACAAGGCTCCTGAAATAATCAGGTCTTCACTTTAAGTTTTCATTTAGTGATGAGTGAATTTTTGCTAGAAAAAGAGCAGGAGAAATAACATGCAAGTGTCTCAGAGCCGGCAAAAGCTATTAAAGAGTGACACTTTATCTCACAGAGTATGACGCAGCCTGCAGAAGAGACATGCATGGTTGTTGTCACCACTAGAATTACCTACTGTAGCCAAAGCTAAATAAACTCATTTAACCTCTTCCAAGGCCCATATTTACAAAATAGAGACTTCTGGGAATCCATACTCTGGTCTCAAGAGACCAAGTCAATCATTTCGGATCCAAAAGCATCTAAAATGTTGTGGTGTTGCTAGAGGAGGAGTACAGTGAGAAGTGCTTGGTACCCACAGTGACGTTCAGTGGTAGTAAAGCTCTTCTATAGGGATGAATGAGTGCTGAAGGTGTGAGGGAGTTGTGCTTTATCAATGCTGTCATCAATTCACACACCACTGTGTGATGGAATACAAAAACTTGAAACAGAAGATGCTACCCTCCCCTCATTCCCTGCATTATTGGGCATTTTTTCAGCATGACAATGAAGATATTCATTCTCCCAAGGTGAAAATCCTTCAGTGGACATGTATTTCACTCGATCTTAATGCTCTTGAGCAGCTGTGGGGGATTCTGAGCAAAACTCCCCATTAAAGACCAGAGCATTTAAGGAGGTCGTCCTCCAGGAGCTAAACAGAACAGATGTGAAAATTTGTCATGAACTTGTACACTCAGTGCCAAGAAGGGTCAGAGCAGAGTGAAGGGTCAGAGTGAAAACATAACCACTTTTCTCTTAATAATAGACATAATGAGTGCTATTGTTATTTTCACTGATGTGCAACCTGTTCATATATGTTAACATCTCAAAAAATGTGTTTTAGGGTTTCATGACACTTAAAGACATTTTTAGAAGCCCATTGAAATCCTTAAATAAAGAACAGTGGTCACAAATAGCACCTTAATGGAAAGTACTGGAACTATCAGTCTGGTCCAGATGGCACATTAGAAACACGTGTATATGTATATCAGAAGCACAGTCGTGACTCATACAGATTTCCCTTCAGCTCATTTTAATGCTGGTCCAAGTGGGTTTTGTCCCTCTAGATGGTCTCAAGAGATTGCACAGAGATGTCAAATATCTTACGTGAATGATTTAAGGGTCTTTATGCTCTCGGGGTATAAATGTGTTAAAAATCTCTATCTCCAGTTCATAAATAACCTGTATGTGCGTGTTTGCATGTGTATATTACACAGGTACACTGCTGGACACAAGTGGTCTGTATGATGAAGAAGTCAGTTCACCAGAGAGCCTACAAAAGTAAGTTGAACACCCCTACAAATATATGTATATCTGACCCGTGCTGGCAAAATGGGTGTGAATGCACACAGACTAATTTTGAGCTATACGCAAAAGAAGTGAGAAATTTGAGGTTTTCATGAAAATGAGTTCATTAAGCCCTTGTCTAGTGATCCCAATGCTGCAAATATTAATTAAACATCTAAAATGATCTTTATTTGTATGTTTTCTGAGAGGAGTAGCTTTTACTCTGCTCACTTCTTTTGTTGTAGGTCTATTGTTGCAAAGCCCAGCATTCCAGCTTTGTGGATATTCATATTGAATTCTTGATGACATTAGTCCAAACCAGTGAAATATGATTTTCAAAGCCATGCTGATGAAAACAAAATGATCGCGCTGACTGATATTTGCATAAGACACGCTTTTCCAAGAGCACGCCATCTCCCTATAAAGTACATTACTGAGAAATGTGTCTTGGTGAGATTCACACAAACATAAGCTGTTATGTCTTACATGAACATTTATTTAATGATTGGGGAAAAATTTGATGGGTAACATTATATTAGATCCATGCATTACTGTAGGTCTTAATATAGATCTGTCTCAATGTTAATCAAACATTAAAAGAAAAGAAGGAATCACTGGCTGCTCTTGATTAAGCTGCTGTTTATTTGCATCTTTGTTCTTGTTTTAAAATAACAAAGATAAAATAAAAAATAGCTACATTGTGATTAATAATATAGTAATTATTACTAAGAAAAGTATTGGAAGAATTGCAGTGTTGCTTCAGAAAATCTTCAGAAAACTTTTAACTCGATTTTCATTTTTTGTCTGACTCCAACAAGTCATTTTAATGGAGAATGATAAAATAAAAAGAACTCATTTTTGACAATTTGCTCATTCCGACTCATTTTGCCTGCACGGGTCACATATATAGATTCATGACAGACATATAGCATTTCTCTGACAGAGTTATGGAGAATGAAGAGGGGAGAAAAGAGTACTTGGTGTTCCCCGCTAGCAAGAACCATTGTCCCAGCCAGAAGGGGCGCAAAATCCCACTAAAAGGCAATGGCAGGAGAATCGATTACATCCTTTATAAAGAGGAAGGCCTGCAGCAAGACTGGAAAGTGGTGAGTTCTGATTAATAAACCAACTTCCCTTTTCGAGTGCATTATGCAAATAATGACTAAACACTAACTGTGACTAAAATTCACAGTGAATGCAAACACATGTGACTGCATATGGGAGGTCAATAAACAAAATCAGCTCCTGTTGAGTAGCATGTTCATGCCTGTGTTTGGAATGAAATATTACCATACTGCTTGTGCTGTATCTGTAGTATAAAGTATAAATACTTTGCAACAGAACATATCTCACAGTGCAGTGCAAGTTGGTTTGCTTTTTCATTTCTAGTGTGACAAAATAATAGCAGCCATGTTTTTAAGCAAGACTTTCAACTCTTATTATTTGATGAGACACCCAAGAGTTCTGATATTTTTGCAGTAAATGAATCTTTATAAAATGTTAACTGGATGCCACTAAATGTGTCATGTAAATAGGTCATATGACAACAGTGTAGCATGCTACTTTGAAACATTTAGGTTATATTTAAAATAAAATATTAGTTGATTCATACTGCCCAGTGTTGCTAATATATATATATATATAATAAAAAAACATTATAATACGTATTAACAAAATTACTTAAAAATATTAAAATAGAAGGTAATTTAGAATTTTAATAAATAAAAAAAATTGCTAATATTAGTTAATTCAAACTGGCCAGTGTTGCTACTGTTAACTGAAGCGTATATATATATATATATATATATATATATATGTGTGTGTGTGTGTGTGTGTGTGTGTGTACTTTTTACAACAAATTTACTTTAGCAAAAACTAAAACTATATATATTTTTTTTTAAACAATTTTTAAAAAGTGAAAAGGTATTCCACAATACATGTTTCTGACATGGCATCCAGTTGTCTTGGGAATGATGCTGTTCTTAATTGATTATTATTATTTTCTTGTTTATTTATAACATTGTAGGAAGTTAAATGAAATCATTTGTCAAGAAAGAGTTAAAATATAATTTAAAACTCTACATTTTAATATGTGAAATAGTTATAAAAATACATTACAGTGCAGCTGTTTATCACACTGGAAATGGAAGGTAAAGTTAAGCGCTTTGCATTATGGGATACAGTATTTCACATAGTATGCTTGTATATTGCACATCTTGGCAAACATACTCTCATATAGTCAGATACTAATGCATATTGCCTATTGTGCTCAGTATATATCCTATATAGTGCAGAAAGCTTAACTACTGTAGATTAGTCATGTCAAGCAGTAAGCTAACATGGTTAGTTGTGCTTACTTAACTCTTTGATGCCATCCCATGGAGCAGTGTTGGAATAGCATCCAAAAAGATAAATAGTGTCTGACACATCTGTTCTAATTCGCATATTCACAGAGAGATGTGATATATTTTTTGCTGGTGTTTTAATAGTTATTAAAGACTAGATCTATCACCCCTTAAAGGATATAGAGGAGTTCAGCTTCATCACTCAGCTTGCTGGATTGACTGACCACCTCTCAGTGGCTGCAAGATTGGTTGTGTCAACTGGAGAAGAGGAGACTTAGGACCTGGCTGTAATTCAAAAAAATCAATGCCACGGAGAGAGAGAGGAGAGGCAAAGTGAGAGAAAAAACAGCAGGAGGAGGCATTCGTCAAGCTTCCCGACAGATGAGGGCAGGGTGATTGAGGGGCTTGGTAAGTCATAAAAAAACGATGGATGACATAGATGAGAACACAGACAAGAGAGGGGGGTGAAGGAAAGGAGAAATCCACCAATCAGCTCAAAGCAGCGTGAAGGTGTGTGATTCTGTGGACCCTGGTTCTCCATCCACCCCTGGACTCTCTGTGTTTATATGTGAACTGAAGACCAAAATTCAAGATTTACTCACCTTTGCACTTCTGAAGCTTCTCTGGGGCCCTTAAAGGGGCGGAGGTCATTTTCTGGTGCCATGACCCGGATATTCGAATGAAGGCTGTTGCATAGAAGATTGCGTACATTGACTGCGCCGGTTGTCCTGTCACACAACAAGGACAAGGATGTGTTTAAATTTAGTCCACCGCAAGATCTATCCCTCAGCGTTCTTCAAAAGACCTCAGCAAGTGTCTTTATTTTCTAACGTCTTTCTAAGGTTTCTATGGCCTCACGCCATCTTTTTAGGGAGTTTATATACTGATATACAATACTGATCAAGGTTGCATTGTATGGCCTCACGTAACACTAAGTTAAACGATCGAGAACATGTTTCGTTGACCTCTGGGATTCAGTGATCAAGTTGTGAAGTATGGCAGTGGCGCCATCACTGCAAACAATGGGAAAATTGGTGGGGATTTGACCCCAAACTGTTGGTAGATGCATGTTTCTCAGTGCACTGCCATGTTTGTCATGGCCTGCATGTTTGACGCGAACCCCGAGACGCAATTAACACAGGCTATTTTTCACACAAAGGCCCCTTGCCTAACACTTTTCCTTCTTGCAGTATTGCTGTGGCTCCATCACAGGAGAATGATGTCATAAAAGGCATCGCAGTGTTCACTGTTTACATATTTGAGCCAAGATTGTCGTCCCCTGCAAATGTTTACACACTTATCAGGCAACGGTACCCCAAGAACTACCCTAGGTAGACCTGCCGAAGCTCGCTCTTCATGTGTTAACACAATTGCTTTTATACTCTCTAAAATTCTCTTGTTATAAGTTGTTATTATTGCTATTATTGTTATTATTATCATTATTCTTATGATTACTATGGTTCGTAGATTTGACATTATGTGCTTTTTACAAATGACTACGTTCCCCATGATGCATTTATCTGCTTTTTGCTGTGTTAGAGGTTTACAGCAATGTAGTGTAGAGCTCCGCCTTGTTTTGACTGACAGACTAATTGGCCAATCAGTATGCCTATAAACAACTTTATAATTACCATATCAAATGCTGTGTTCCGTTCAGTTGTGAATGTGCAAGGGAACGCGACTGAAACACCAGAACCAAAAGGCGTTCGGTTGTGTTGATAGTTTTTGCATGCGCATTCTCTGTAGATGTGGAAATACATACTAAAATGCTAAAATAATGACAGAAAGCGTTTCTTCAGCATTGGGTTGAAAGATTCTGAGCATGTAGAGTAGTTCTTAAGAGTCGGATCTTTTTGGTGAATCAACAACGTATATGAGGGATGCTTTTGAGTCTTTCTGGTCAATCAAAAACATACAGCGTGAGAATTGAAGTTCGATTCATGAATGATTGACACCCAGAACGACCAGGGAAATCCAGTTGCCTGAATGAATCAATGACCCTTTTGAGTCGATTCTTTTTGCTGAATCAGAAACATACAGAGCAATCAGGGAAGTCGAGTTCTCAAATAAATGACCATTTTGAGATGAATCTTTTTGGTGAATCATAAAAATACAGCACAACCAAGGAAGACTGTTTCCTGAATCAGTGACTCCTTTGAGTTGATTCCTTTCGGTAAATCAACTCAAACACATGACTCCTTTGAGTTTATTCTTTCTGGTGAATCAAACACATGCAGCTTACTGCAACTGACTGTAAGATTTATAACAGCAGTTACGACAAATTGTTCATCGATTCTAGAGGAATCGGACTTTAATGCTTGTGCTGTATATTTTTGATTGACCAAAAAGGAATTGACTCAAAAGCATCACTCATTTACACAGTTGATTCACTAAAAAGAACCGACTCTTAAGAGTTACTCTCCATGACAATGTCTAGTTAAAAATACATGTGTAGTACATGAGTTTTGCCAGTATTTTATAAATATCAATGAATAAAAGATGTTATAACATTTTTTGTTTGTTTTTTGATTTTACTTTATGTACAAGGTTAAAAAAAGAACTGTGAAAAGTCTTTAGAATTCTGTGTAAACACAATTTTCCTAATAATTGTAAACTTAATTGTATTAATTCTACAAATGATTTTATTTGTTTAATGAAACGTCAGATTTTGGATGGAACGCAGCATTAATCTACTCCCAGTGCACCCTCCTGCCACTAATTTTAATCTTGGGTATCGTTCTTCAATCAGGTCAGTGTGCCATAATAATTAACCCTATCCAGATACACCAGTACTAATGCTTTTAAGGGAGCACAGGGTATGATTCAGATCATCTGTTGCTAGAAGAACCCGTGTTTATTTAATCTGAAGTTAAACCTTTCCTATCGTATCTAAACTGACGTCATTTTTCAAGGTTAGTGTTGAAGGGTCCGACAGAGAAAGCTGTAGTAGAGATGCATGCAGTGAAATAATGAAGCTTCACTCATTTCTCATCGCTGTCCATTAAGATCTTGCTGTTCTCTATATATTGTTTTCGAGACTTATGTACTTTTTGTTGTTTCTCTTTTCTTTTATTCTTTTTTTTGTGGCTTGCTACAAGCTTTCAGCTGGTCAGGCTCTCAAGGGGAAAATGGAAAGGGAAAAGCTTTCTCAGTGTCAGCTCTTTATAAATGCATTTTGGTTCTGCTTTTTATTAAAAAATCCCTCTTTGATTCAAAGTGTGTGCGTTTTGATTATTCATTAAAATGTGTTTAGAGTTTTGTTTCACATTTTTCCCAGTGGAATTACCATACCATATAAATATCCATAAATGTAAAACAAATGTTTCTTTGATGAATAGAAAGTTTAAAGACATCATTTATTAGAAATAGAAATCTTTTGTAACCTTATTAATGTCTTTACTGCCATTTTTTGATCTATACACTGTAAAAAGTGATACACTATATTTACTCAATAAAATTGTGTCAACAGATTACAAGCAATATTATTAATTAAATTCAACACATAAAAAA
>JAFVLL020007867.1:0-17538 GCA_021397915.2 Tor tambroides | reverse complement strand
ATGTGTATATATATATATATATATATATATATATATAGTATACTATAGTGAAGAAATAGTGTTACTAGCCTCATTGGTGCATAACTACTGTACAGTATTCAAGTCAAGAAGTAACCTATTATGTTTAGTTATGCTTTCTTAACTCTTTGGTGCCATCCCATGGAGTAGTGTTGGAATAGCATCCAAAAAGATAAATAGTATCTGACACATCTGTTTTAATTCACATATTCACAGAGGTATAAATTTCTATATGATATATTTTTTGCTGTTATTTTAATAGTTATTAAAAACTTGATCTATCACCCCTTAAAGGATATAGAGGAGTTCAGCTTCATCACTCAACTTGCTGGATTGACTGACCACCTCTCAGTGGCTGCAAGATTGGTTGTGTCAACTGGAGAAGAGGAGACTTAGGACCCGGCCATAATTCAAAAAAATCAATGCCACGGAGAGAGAGGGGAGAGGCAAAGAGAGAGCGAGAGAAGTGAGTGAAAGGAAAAACAGCAGGAGGAGGCATTCGTCAAGCTTCCCGACAGATGAGGGCAGGGTGATTGAGAGGGTTGGTAAGTCATAAAAAACGATGGATGACATAGATGGAGAACACAGACAAGAGAGGGGGGTGAAGGAAAGGAGAAAACCACCAATCAGCTCAAAGCAGCGTGAAGGTGTGTGATTTTGTGGACCTTGGTTTTCCATCCACCCCTGGACTCTCCGTGTTTACATCTGAACAAAATGAAAGATTTACTCACCTTTGCACTTCTGAAGCTTCTCTGGGGCCCGTAAAGGGGCGGAGGCCATTTTCTGGTGCCATGACCCAGATATTCGAATGAAGGCTGTTGCATGGAAGAATGCGTACGTTGACTGTTCCGGTCGTCCTGTCACACAACATGGACAAGGACGTGTACGTCTGTGTGTTTAAAGTTAGTCCACTGCAAGATCTATCCCTCAGCGTTCTTCAAAAGACCTCAGCAAGTGTCTTTCTTTTCTAACGTCTTTCTAAGGTTTCTATGGCCTTGTGCCATCTTTTTAGGGAGTTTATATACTGAAATACAATACTGATCAAGGTTGCATTGTATGGCCTCAAGTAACACTAAGTTAAACGATTGAGAACATGTTTTGTTGACTGCTGGGATACAATGACCAAGTCCTGAAGTATGGCAGTGGCGCCATCACTGCAAACTATGGGAAAACTGAGCAATTGGTGAGGATTTAACCCCAAACTGTTGGTAGATGCATGTTTCTCAGTGCACTGCCATGTTCATGGCCTGCATGTTTGACGTGAACCCCGAGACGCATTTAACACAGGCTATTTTTCACACACAAGCCCCCTCCCCTAACACTTTTCCTTCTTGCAGTATTGCTGTGGCTCCATCACAGGAGAGTGATGTCGTAAAAGGCATCGCAGTGTTCACTGTTTACATATTTGAGCCAAGATTGTCGTCCCCTGCAAATGTTTACACACTTATCAGGCAACGGTACCCCAAGAACTACCCCAGGTAGACCCACCGAAGCTCTCTCTTCATGTGTTAACACAATTGCTTTTATACTCTCTAAAATTCTCTTGTTATGAGTTGTTATTAATGCTATTATTGTTATTATTATCATTATTCTTATGATTACTATGGTTCGTAGATTTGACATTATGTGCTTTTTACAAATGACTACATTCCCCATGATGCATTTATCTGCTTTTTGCTGTGTTAGAGGTTTACAGCAATGTAGTGTAGAGCTCCACCCTGTTTTGACTGACAGACTAATTGGCCAATCAGTATGCCTATAAACAACTTTAGAATTACCATATCAAATGCTGTGTTCCATTCAGTTCTGAATGTACAAGGGAACACAACTGAAACACCTGAACCAAAAGACGTTTGGTTGTGTTAACAGTTTTTGCATGCGCATTCTCTGTAGATGTGGAAATATATGCTAAAATATAACCCGATCTCATGAATGTGTGTTTCAATGGCACAATTTTCTGTTTCTATTTGGTGTACTATTTATACACAGAAATGGACTTTGGCATGCATATGATACACAATCGGTAGGTTTAGGGGTGTGGGGTAGGTATGTATTAAATACATGCAAAAACTGCGTATTATATGCACGTCAAATGTGCGTGTAAATAGCATGTAAAATACAAGAAAAAATTGTGCTATTGATATGCATTTTCATGAGACTGGGCTCTAAAATACTAAAATAATAACAGAAAGCGTTTCTTCATCATTGAGTTGAAAGGTTCTGAGCATGGAGAGTAACTCTTAAAGGGACAGTTCACCCTAAAATGAAAATTCTGTCATTAATTACTCACCCTCATGTCATTACAAACCCGTAAGATCTTTGTTCATCTTCAGAACACAAATTATGATATTTTTGATGAAAAGCAGAGAGCTTTCTGACCCTGCATAGACACCAACGCAACTGACACGTTCAAGGCCCAGAAAGGTAGTGAGGACATTGTTAAAATAGTCCATGTGACATCAGTGGTTCAACCATAATTTTATGAAGCTATGAGAATATTATTGTTTGCAAAGAAAAGAAAAATAACGTCTTCATTCAACAACTTCTCCTCTGTGTCAGTCTTCGACGCACATTAACAATAGTTCCGTGACACATGCATGTGGTTCTGCTAACGCAGGAACTGGCGTTCTGACATAGAACCCAGATGCTCTACACCCTGTTTAGAAGCAAAGGTAGATGCACACTGTACATAAAACAGTCTTTGTAAACATGTCTGAAGATTTCAACAGAAAGGATGACTTGTAATTTCTGAGGGTAATTAATGACAGAATTTTCATTTTTGAGTGAACTATCCCTTTAAGAGTAGGTTCTTTTTAGTGGATCAACAATGTATATGAGTGATGTTTTTGAGTCAAACCTTTTTGGTCAATCAAAAACATATTCCAATTACTGAATGAATGACCATTTAGAGTTGATTCTTTTTGGTGAATCATGAAAATACAGCGGAACCAAGGAAAACTGGTTCCTGAATCAGTGACTCTTTTGAGTTTATTCTTTTTGGTAAATCAAAAGTATGCAGCTTATTGCAACTAACAGTGAGATACAACAACAGCATAGTTACAACAATGTTTGTCATAGTTATGATGATTGTTAATGACAATGTCTACTTAAAATATATATATATTTATGAGTTTTGACAGTATTTTATATATATTAATGAATAAAAGATGTTATCCCTTTTTTGTTTATTTTTATGCTATTTTTATTTAATATACAAGGCCAAAAAATGAACTGTGAAAAGTCATTAAAAAGTCTATGTAAACACAATATTCGTAATAATTGTGAACTTAAAAGGTATTTATTCTACCAGTTATTAAAAAAAAAGGTTGGTGTTTGAAGCCAGTGATAAAAACAACCCACATCAAACTTTGGATGGAGCGCAGCATTGATCTAGTCCCGGTGCATCCTCCCACCACTAATTTTAATCTTGTGTATCATTCTTCAATCGGGTCAGTGTGCCATAATAATTAACCCTATCCAGATCCACCAGTACTAATGCTTATAAGGGAGCACAGGGTATGATTCAGATTATCTCTTGGTAACCCGTGTTCATTTAATCTGAAGTTAAACTCTTCCTATCGTATCTAAACTGACGTCATTTTTCAAGGTCAGACAGGGAGAGCTGTAGTAGAGATGCATGCAGTGAAATAATGAAGCTTCACAATTTCTCACTCTCATCGCTGTCCATTAAGATCTTACTGTTCTATATATTGCTTTCGAGACTATGTACTTTTTGTTGTTGTTTCTCTTTTCTTTTCTTTTCTTTTTAAATTTCGAGGAATGTGGCTTGCTGCAAGCTTTCAGCTGGTCAGGCTCTCAAGGGGAAAATGGAAAGGGAAAAGCTTTCTCAGTGTCAGCTCTTTATAAATGCATTTGGTTCTGCTTTTTATTAAAAAAATCCCTCTTTGATTCAAAGTGTGTGCGTTTTGATTATTCATTACAAATGTGTTTAGAGTTTTGTTCCACATTTTTCCCAGTGGAATTACCATACCATATAAATATCTATGAATGTAAAAAAAAAAACTATTTTCAGTGTTTCTTTGATGAATAGAAAGATATTTATTTGAAAAAAATCTTTAAAAAATTAACTTACTGAGTAATGGTAGTGTATTTACAAAATTTAACACTCACTTTAAATGAAATAAGTAACAGTGACTATAAAAATGTTGGTAACACTTTAGAATACTGTTCCATCATTAATGAATAACTACACAAGAACACATGAGTAATGCAATATTAGCACTCTAGTAACTATTAGTAACTAACAAGAAACTCTGATTAATGAATTAGTAAGTAATAGTGCTTAGTCGAATGTGGTAGTTCACTATTAGCTAATCAGTAACTATTATTTTTTCATACCTCCCTAAGAACTACTGCATACAGGTTCATAATTAATATGAATAATACATAATGTATAATTAATTCTAAAGTAAAGGTCATGGTAACCCACTAGTAATGACTCAAGTATTACCAAATTCTTCAGAAGGAATTACTAATTATTTGGATCAGTATTCTAAAGTGAGGATCATGATAACTCCCTAGTAATGACTGAAATCATTGTAAGCTTTTGAGAGTGTTGTAAAGCATTGGATAGTAATTATTCAGGTGTTACTACATCCTTCTAAAGGAATTACTAATTTTTGGATCAGTATTCTAAAGTGAAGATCGTGATAACTCCCTAGTAATTACTGAAGTCATTGTAAACTTTTAAGGTTTTTGTAAGGTTTTGGTTAGTAATTCATTTAGCTACATTTGGTAACACTTAAATCATTACTAGTGGGTTACCGTGATCTTCACTTTAGAATACTGATCCAAGTAATTAGTAGTTCCTTTAGAAGGATTTGATAATTCTTGAATCATTACTAGTGGGTTACCATGATCTTCATTTTAGAATTAATTATACATTATGCATAATTCACATTAATTATGAATCTGTATACAGTAGTTCTTAGTAGTTCTCCAGTATATATTAAAAAAATAGTAGTTATTGATTAGCTAACAGTGAACTACCAGTTTCAACTGAGTGCTATTACTTACTAAATCAATAATCATAGTTTCTTGTTAGGTAATAGTAGTTACTACAATGTTAATAGTGCATTAGTGACTTGTTCCTGTGTAGTTATTCATTAACAAAGGATCAGTATTCTAAAGTGTTTTTCCATTAAAGATCCCGCACATTGTGTACTGTCCAAAACTTTTATTATACTCATTCTGTATATCTGAAAAAATTCCACAGGAAGCAGATTACAAGGTACACTGTAAAAAAAAAAAAAGTTGAGCCAACTTAAAATTTTAAGGCAACCCGCTTCAGCAGATTTTTGAGTTTTCTCAACTTGTTTTAAGTTTATACAACAAAAAGTTGAGACTCTCCTACAAAAATTAGTTGAAAGAACTCAAAAATCTGCTGAAGCTGGTTGCCTTAAAATCAATGGCTCAACTTTTTTTTTTTTTTTTTTATGGTGTAGAATCAATGAGTGTTGAATGCAAGGACACTTCAGGAAGAACCTGTTGTAACAAATTAAACAACTATAGTCACCTAACTGGTTTTAGGATGATTGGGTATGCACCTAATCAAGTTTTTATACAGTAAAAACAAGAGCCTTTTATGAAATTCACACATTTGGATCCATTTACTTCACCCTCAACCTCAACCAGGGGCTATTATTTTCTTCTTTTAAAAAAAAAAAAACACAAATCTTCTAAAATGTATTTTAAATAGTTATGTTCATTATTTTCAGTCATTTTATGCTGTATCCAGCTCAGGTTTTCATCATTAAACATACAGCAGCAGAACAGGAGGCTTGTAAAACTTTGGCAAAAGTGTTTGCTGTTCGATCAGAGCAAGAACTCTTATTATGACTGATGTCATTTGTCCCGACCTGAACTATAGGCCGAAAGAGGATTTGATACTAGCTGTGACATTTACTTTCTTACAGACTCCATGATCTAAATTAGTTGTTTTAAGCTGTGAGTCTATAGCATTTTTAGGCTCTTTTATTAATTGGGCCTGCAAAATGTGGCTGTTTCATGCCATATCATATATAATTTCAATTAACAAGTTCGTCGGTTGGCATAACTTGTATTTACATATTTCTGATATTATAAAGGTGCACTCACATTTACCATTATTCGGTGAATTTTCGCAGCTGTCCAGTCATTTCAAACCATCCATTTTACTCAGTTAAAAGTACAAGTATCTGGCCAAAAACATACTTGAGTTAAAAAAGTAAAAGTAAAAAAGTACAACTTTAAATGGTACTGAAGTAAAATAGAAGTAACCTTGCAAAAAAAAGAAAAAAAGAAGATTCTTGTTTCATCATATTGATCCATCTTCTCAACACACAGTGAAACTGCTTAAAAATAAACGTTTTGTCAGACAGACATACAAAGGTTTGATTAAAAGGAGAAAACAAAATGCAATGGCACAGATCAAACACATTTAGCCAATCTAGTGCAACACCAACAAATAAAATGCAGCACAGTGGAACACTAAAAAATCCATCCTTTACATCTTAATGCCATTCCATATGTAAACGACTTTCTTCATATGAACATGAATTTAGAATTTTCTAAAAATTTTTACATTTTTCCAAAGATGATGCTTCAAAAACTACACCAAGAGAAGACAACAGTAACCCATATAACCCCTGTTGATGTCTTCTTAAACGGAACAATATAGGCGTGTGTAAGAAACTTACAATTTTTTATTTTTATTTTACCATTGTGTTCACTTTGTGTGCTTTTTGAAGCGGTCCCGTACACTTGCATTATATGCACTAAAATCTTTGCGTTCATCTGAAGAAAGTCATATACATCTGGGATTGCATGAGGGTGAGTAAATGATGAGAGAATTTAAATTTTTGGTTGGAGTATCCCTTTAATGAGCCAGATGAGATGCAGAGGCCAGAAATATATTCCAGACAGAATATAAGAACTTGTGTTGAATTAATGATGAGTGACATAGAATTAAAACATACAATTTTGCCACTTTTGTAGTTTTTCTTTTAACTGTGTATTTGGGGCATTTAGAGTTTTTTTTTTCCCCCAGCAGATATTGATATATAAATATTTACAACTAATTACATTAATTAATGAGCAAATCATGTAATTATTTAGATTAAATAATAATTCATTGAAAGTCCTATTGTTTCTCAGTATATCATTATATAAATTACAGGCCTTGTGCGTGGCAGGAGCACGAGGTTTCACTTCAGTCAAACTTAACGCTAGTTCTTCACAAGCTACAGATAATGCAGAAGCTTGGAACAAGTGACATCTTAATGAACTGCTCCACCCCAAGCAAGTAAGGCAACAAATATAGCCTGTATTTTACACTTATGCCACATGATGTCCATTTTAACACTACATGTACCGTGAGGTGTCGGATATGTACATTTCCTCTCTCGGTGATCTTGTTTGGCGTGCTTTCCTGTTTCGCTGTTGTAATACTTTCCTGTTTCTGGTCACTCCGTGCACTCATTGTATTAAAAAAAAAAAGATATTATTCCAAAAATACAAATGGTTAAAGGAACTAAAACTAATAGGCCTGTTCATTTTGGTCTATTTCTGCAAAATTGATGAAACTGAAATCAGCCATAAAGTTACTTTAGCTGGTCAGTAGATAAAGAATGACTCGTTAAGAATAAGACAAGGCCTGCAATAACCTGAATTTAGTATCATCTTGCTTTGGTTTGTTGCCACACATAGTTTCTACTGTAGCTGTGGAGGCAGAAATGTGAAGAGCTAGTGATTTTGTATTTGTGTATCCAATGTTGTTATTCTGTCTTGACTGCATCTGTAACTTCTCGTTTAGTTAAAATGGGCTTAATCATATAATTTCTATGTCATAAAGAGGAAAGACAGGCAAAGAGTGAAACAGCATTTTCAATCAGCCCCTCTGCCATATTTTAAGCATCAGTTTGAACAGGTAAATGCATGTGTTGGCATGAACAGGCCTTAGGAACTACCACCTGTTATGCACTGCAAGATATATTTTTGTTAGAGAAATAGTAAAGCCTATGTTTGTAGAATAGCATTAATAAAATCAGGGAACTGTAGGTCTGTATAAGGCTTTAATTAGACCTCTAGGACTCTGAATAGCATGTACTAGTCTTTTCATGGTACAAGACAAACACACCAAGTATGAACCTGTACTAATTACTTTGTGATACAATTAAAATGATATATGTGATGTTTTGACATAGGCTTTTAAAAACAGACCAGCAGGCAGCGCTCCACCATTAAAGAGGTTCCAGGAGTTGGGAGATAACAATTGCAGGTGAAGTGGGGATAGACTGAAAGATAATTATATTTGCGCTTATTTTAAGACTAAGACGTACAGCTGGCATCTCGGCTGTATTGTCTTAAACAATATAGTCTAAGCTTTGGGATCTGGAAATTCCTGACTTGAGAGATTTTTTTTAAATTTTTTATTTTTGCAAAGTGAGAGGAATTTTTCCACAATATAGAGAAATTAAAGCTGTAATTTCTATCTAATATTTCACTGATATAAGACAGCATAGTATCATATGCTTTAATTTAGTTAGTTTTTCCCTGCAAATTAAAACAGAATTAAATCTGCTTTCTAATATATTGATATGTATTTGTGTGTGTGTGTGTGTGTGTGTGTGTGTGTGTGTGTGTGTGTGTGTGTGTTAATGACAATCTATATTTGTACACAGTTGGCCATATACAGTACATAATAATGCATTGCAACATAATAAGACAAATATATGTTACTGTAACATTTTCTGTCTTTTGTTATTTAGCCTATTTTAATGCTGTCTCAGCTACATAAAGAAGCTTTAAAAAGCCCCTCAAATAATTCCCCTGCATTTTGCAACACAAATTACCAATAGGCTATTAAAGGAATTCCTTTGAAGCTTGAAAAAAAAAACAAAAAAAACAGGATACCTCTGTTACATTCAATAACCTAAAAAAAATTCCACTGGGAATTGTTTGGATAAAATGAGCAATGGACGCTAAGTTCTTTCCCTTTGGTAAGACATGATTTAAAATCAAATGGACAGTCACATTAGCTGAATAGTTCTGCAGAATAAAACACTGATCTGTGAATCATCAGGAATGTACCTTGCTTCATTTTAAATATTTATGTGCTCTATTAAAACAAGCCTCATGACACACATACAAGTTACTGAAGTGTGTCTGCTGAAATGCTGTTTCGTTATGATACAATGTAAATGCATATGAGTCAGAGAATGAAAGGACTTTAAACTCATCTCCATCCATCCAGTGTCCAACATGTGTGTGAGAGATTTGGTGGATTCAAAACAATTACATTTATAGTTTTTTTTAAAAGTTCAATAAGGTACGGATTAATTTCTTTTACTTGTCAGCCAAAAAAAAATAAAATAAAATAAAAAAAAAAAATATATATATATATATATATATATATATATATATATATTGTTTGGTCTTTTTTAGCTGAGGAGGGGGTGTTTGAATCTTAAGTGAAACTGTCCATGTGTGTCTAAACATGAAAATGTCAGAGGTTCACACTAGTAACATTGCTGATGACATTTGTCATGCATTTGCACCCATTTTCGAAAGAGGATGTGATACTTGATGGGGCATTTGTGCCTTCTAAATGTGGCGCCAGCGTGTCTTTAAGAAAGTTCATGACTGCAATAACTTTTAACAATTAGGTTTAAGCTAACTAGACAATTTTTTTTTATTCAGAATCGCAATGAGATGCTTTGTCTCTTGCATATATATTAAATCACATTTTCAATAAAAGGTATTTATTCTATCAATAAAATGTATTATTATTATTATTATTATTATTGGCTCCAGAACATCCATATATAGCTTATTCATTCTTCCATTCTACCAGTAACAAAACATAATAATATATGTTTATAATATATGGTTAATTTCTTCTTCTTCTTTTTTTTCTTCTTCATGTTCATCAGCTTCTTCTTCTTCTTCTTAAATACATTCAATCACATTTTCTATAAAAAGGTATTTATTCTAACAACAATAAAATATAATTTAATTATGTTAAATAATAATAATAATTATTATTATTATTATTATTGTTATTGTTTAGGCTCCAACAGTTATTCATGATGACCCTATATGATTATCTGGCATAGAAGGTAGATTGTTGTTATTATTATTATTATTATTATTACAGCAATAGAACAAAAACAGGAATCAAATGAGATGCTTAATGTTTTTTGAAGTTACATATACATTGTCACATTTTCTATAAAAATATTCTACCAATAATATACAACTACCAAATATATTATTATTAGTGCTGTCAAATGATTAAATGCGATTAATCATTTGTTTTTGTTTGCATAATGTGTGTGTTCTGTGTATATTTATTATGTATATATAAATACACATACAGTATATATTTTGAAAACATTTATGTGTATTTACATGTTTATATTTATATTCATATAATTTCTATTATAAATATATTTAATATATAAACAACATTTTTCTGAAATACATAGATGCGTGTGTATTTATATATACATAATAAATCTACAAAGCATACATACATATATTATATAAACAAAAACTTTTATTTTGGATACGATTAATCGCAATTGATTGTTTGACAGCACTAAAAAAAACAAATAATTTCTTTCATATTTGACTCACATTTTAAAAATTGACTGGGAGGGTGTAGTTCTCCCAAAAATAAAAAGTCTGACCTTCCAGCCAAATGGTTATATTTGACCAAACTATTTTCATTTTCTCTTATGTTTTTATCTGTTTAAAATCCACAATATTTGGTAAAACTGACAAAACTGTGTCTCCTCTGTAATTCCAAATACATTCATCAAAATTCATGACGCTTTTGATGACGCTTTTGTGTTTGGAGTGGCATGAGCCTAATTTCCTTCTAGTATAATGGCACACTTTGTTCAGTACACCAGTGTTGTTTTGTTTGTTTGTTTTTTTTTGCCACTGTAGTGTAAGAGGAAGTGAAAGCTTTGCTGTTAGGGCTGTCCCTAAAAGGCTTTGCCTAAATATGACTTGTGAAGGTCAGAAGCACGTGTGGGATGACGGCAGATACCGCTGGAGTTTCTTTCTGTGTGGGTGAATTCAACCAAAAATCTCCCTCCTCAAATTCCACCCATAAAGGGATATTCCCCTCACAGAAAAGTCTCTATAAAGCCTGACTGCCTGGACAATGAGCCACACAGAAGCAAGTCCAGCTTGAGTGCTTTACCTCTAACAGACTCTCTGTACATCAAGCCAATCTAATACAACAAAACGGCCAAAATGACCGCCTCTCGCTTCGTCATTTTCTCCGCAGTGGTGGTGCTTCTGTGCGCAGTTAGCCTCAGTGAAGGTAAGATGGAGGAGAAAGATAAAATAACATATTTAAAGAATTTCAAACATGTAAAAGATTTAATTAAAGTCCATGCAATGTACAGTCTAGTTGTATACTGTTTTAACAAAAACTTGGTTGTGTATTCTTTAATCTAGGTTTGCGTGTTGGACCACAAAGGTGCTGTTTTTCCTTTTCAAGCCGTCCTGTGCCAGTCAAAAAAGTGGCTGAGTACAGCATGACAAGCCAGCAGTGCCCCAAAGAAGCCGTGCTGTAAGTTTCACAACAATATATTTCTGTTTTGTGTATGTTGGAGAAAAATACAATAGTATTATCATTATTAAACACATTTGTTTTATATATATTTAATATTTTAATAACTTTGTTATATTAATAATCATTAATATTGTTATGTTTAAACTGGTTTGAACTTATTTGACCAACACAGCAATTCCTTTGTGTTTGATGGCATGAATTTCTCTGAATACAGGTTCAAGACTGTGAAGGGTAATTATGTGTGTGCCAAACCCACTGACTCATGGGTAAAGGAGAACATCAAGATCATTGACAGCAGGAACGTCGGAAGCCAGGGGACCTTGTAATCATGTTGACCTGCGTCCTCCAACTTCTGAACCATTTTGGAAGCACTGGACAAGTGTGGAGTCTGAGCAAAACTGAAAGAAAAAAAAAGAATGCAATTATTGTACTCGCCGACAAATGCATTGTCACTAACTGATCAGCAAGTTGAAGCTATGGGGTTAAACAATCCAGAATGTATGTTGTTTGAATTGTTTCTCTTTTTGACTCGTCTGTCATTTGTCTTACTAATGTATTTCTAAAAAGAGTGTTTTGTACTGAAAGATAAAGTATTGCAGATTATCAACCTATAGCTTAAAGTATAAACTATTTTATAGAAGAACATGAAATGAATCTGAATATTTTTGTAATGTGTCATTTAAGACAACATAATTAGGATGACAATCTGTTTATGTAAGTTTTTGCGAATGTAACCTCCTCACAATAAAGGCACTTTTGGGTCTCTATTTGACTTTTTTGACTCCATTTGTGTAAAAATAATCCTGTGTTATCGTTCGCCATGATTCACACTGTTCACACTTACAGAGATGGTCAGGTTTCAAGATTTCTGTACATTTTAATATTCGTGTATTTGCATATAAGAGGCTGTTTAACATGCAACTTGCTTAAACTTAATCTGTGGAAATGTTGCCACATAAATCCACTTTGTTGTCCTACAGGTTCTGTAAGATATTTTATATAGAAAAAGTTGTAAAAAATAATCTACTCCCTGAAGGTTTCACTAAAATAACTCTTCTAACATATCACACAGATCTGACAGACAGAAACGCCACCTCAGTAAATTAGTGAAACATTATTGGAATATCCGTGAACACTCAAGAGCAAGTTGCCAATGCATCTGCACTGCAACTAGTTATATACATGTATGAATCAATCATGCACAGAACGGCTCAACCATAGACATATATAGACGCCCTATTCGACCGCTCCAGGCACGTATACGCGGCCGCCATCTTGGAACGGTATTTTTGACGTCATTCACCATACTGTAGGTTCACAGAGAGCCGTTGAGCCGTTCTGTGCATGATTGTGGCATCTTTTGAATATTCAGTGATTACTATAATGAATGACGTCAAGTTCACCGCTGCAATATGGCGGACGGCTTACGTATAGCAGCCCATAGAAACAATCGCTAATGAGGAATCTAGTATATCTGTGGGCTCAACGGCTCTGTGCGAACCTACAGTATGGTGAATGACGTCAAAAATACTGTTCCAAGATGGCGGCCGCATCTACGTGCCTGGAGCGGTCGAATAGGGTGTCTATGGCTGCATCCGAAAACTTAGGCAGCTGCCTTGCTGCCTCGCTGCCTTATGAGGCAATGACTTTGCAGGCAGCGTTTATGCACGAAGGCACCTCACGAAATTTATTTCGGACAGGCTTCTGAGGCAGCGTAACGGTTTAACGATCTACAACAAAATAGAACGAGTTTTGGTGATAACTAAATGAATATTTAATTACTATAATACTCATTTCTCGCTAGAAATAACATCAAAAGTGCAAAAAGTTAATCAGAAATATACATTTACACACAAACTAACCACCAAACGCAACTTCCAGCCGCCATCTTTATTTTTTAGCTCAACCGTCTCGGAATGGAACGCACAGGATTATGGGATATCAAAGGCAGCGAAGGATACATCTATGCTGCCTTCAAAAATCGATCAGATGAAGGCATCTCAGGAGACAGGAAGTGAAGCTAACTTTGGATTCGGACGTGCCTTGATGCCTTCCTGCCTTGGAATGCTGCCTCCGAAGGCAGCATTTTTCAGTTTTCGGATGCAGCCTATATGTCTATACCTATGGGTTGTACCATAGACATACAGTATATAGACGCCCTATTCGACCATTCCAGGCACGTTCCACTTGACGTCATTCACCATACTGTAGGTTCGCACAGAGCCTTTGGGTCGCAGACCATCTTTCTGATTATGGCATCTTTCGAATATTCAGTGATTACTATGGTGAATGACGTCAAGTTGACCGCTACAATATGGCGGACGGCTTACGTATAGCGGCCCATAGAAACTACGTATATCCATTGGTTGTACACTCAAAACCAGAGAGGATTGTGGGTAAAAAGTATTGAACGAATGTAGCAAATGAAATCATTCGCTCAGACTTCGGACAGCACTACAAAATGGCAGACACTCAGTATAGTATATATTGGGGATAGGGAGCAGTTTCAGACACTGCTCTGTAAAAAGTACAAAAAAAGTAGATGCAGGCCGCTGTCAGATTAGCCAATCAAAAGGCCTTTTGAGGTGCTTTATGCCTGTCAGTCAATTAGTTCATTCAAGGAAACAGTCCATATATGAAAAGCCAGAAATGGAAATATTATAAATTTGATAGTTTGGATAGTTTATCATCAACAACGTTTTAAAATAAAAAAGACCAAAAGCAATGAGACAAAAAAGAAGCAAAGACGAGACTGAAGCTTTTCATTGCTGGATGGATCTGAGCACTTTAACATGCTTAAAAAAATGTTATAATGTGATTCTGCTTGACAGGCAAACATACGGTTACGCCAGCGTACAAAGAAGGGGCATGGTTACATCTGGCAGAAGTTATAGATTGGCTACGCTACAACAAAAAAATAAATCATACGAAGACAAAAAGTAGATTCACCACTGATTCATATTTTATCTGCTTCCCTCTGAAACTAAACTGCACGTGAATAATGAGGCAAGCATTGTTGACTTAGGCCTAATAATTGCAAAAACAACTCGCCACTAGCCCAAGATTTTTCCCAGACTACATCATTAATAAAGCAGTTCTTTTGAGGCGTTAAAATTGCTCTGTAAACCAGATGGAAAGTTTGGAAACAGTTTATGACCTTATGCGTCTGACGTACAGTGAGTGGTGTTTTCAGCCACATAGGTTTGTGGTCATGTGTATTCTACTGTTGAACTTAAGAAGGTGTAATCTTCAAATATAACAGTTTAGTTCTCTTTTCTGCCCGCAAATACACGTCATGTTGGTAAGAGGAAGTGACGCTGTCCATTTTAGATCCAGATACTGTATGTACGTATAACTGTGTAATTTGACCATGCAGAGGTTGTGGGACTGGGATTCTCTGAGAAACTACAGAGGTATTTGGGTCTGACGGCTTTTGAGGGCTGATCAGTTGGCCTAACATAAGGGCTTTCAACCTTTTTCAGACCAAGGACCCTTTAGAGTTGATTTTTAAGCCTAGCCTCTAATATTCTTATATTACCATATGAATGTATCTACATCCTACTTACATTATTTACATTACTGTATATACTGTACTTGTACATTAGGACTACATTCTAATGTTACTGAATGCATT
This sequence comes from Tor tambroides, assembly GCA_021397915.2. Lineage (NCBI taxonomy): Eukaryota > Metazoa > Chordata > Actinopteri > Cypriniformes > Cyprinidae > Tor > Tor tambroides. The sequence continues at coordinate 2,296 of JAFVLL020007867.1, read as the reverse complement.
TAATGGTAGGGAGACAATGAAATATTTAAATTAATTTTAGTTTCTCAAATTTATTTGTAATGCATATTTTCATCATTTTTCACAAAGTTTAGTTTAATATCACACTATACTGTAGTTGGTCTAACACAAAACTGACTTTGGAGTTGAGCTTCATGAAATGCTGAAAGTGTTAAATAGTTTTGGATATTATGCAAATAGAACACCTTCACACTGGAGTGGATTTCAGCTTTTGAGAGGAAAAAAGGAAGCAAGATTAATGTGTCTGTGTAGATGCACGTGGTTTTGAGAAGTATGATGGGTGAGAAACATGTTGTTTCTTTTGTATTGGCAGCACAGACTTTAGACCAATCTGAGTCCAGGAGCAATTCTTAAAAAAGAAAAAAAAGAAAAGAGGAACACTGCTTACTCTGTTCTAAACCCATCTTCAGTTCTTCTCGACTGACCTCTGGTGGTGGATTTTTATTTGTGAATTGTCTAAATACTAAATTCACTAAAGGTAAACGTGTTTTCAGCAATACGTTTCTCTCTCTCTCTCTCTCTCTCTCTCTCTCTCTCTCTCTCTCTCTCTCCCCCCCCTCTCTATAAAATGATGATCAGTAATATAGAAACAAAGTATCTGTGGTTAGTTAGCCCTAAACCTGTTACTGTTCTGCAGTCGTTTACTGCCACCTACTGATGAAAGTTTTAGGCTTTTATTGGGAAACAACACTAGGCTACACAAAATATTATGTGAAAATGTTTGCCCAAGTTATGTTAGATAATACCATACTAAAGAATTTGTATTATTATAACAGTACATTTCCCGACACATAATGATTTACTCTGACTGAAAAAAACAAACAAACATTTTATAGTGAATGTAAACTCAAACCCCAATTCCGGAAATGTTGGGATGTTTTTTAAATTTGAATAAAATGAAAACTAAAAGAATTTCAAATCACATGAGCCAATATTTTATTCACAACAGAACATAGATAACATATCAAATGTTTAAACTGAGAAATTTTACAATTTTATGCACAAAATGAGCTCATTTCAAATTTGATGCTTGCTACAGGTCTCAAAATATTTGGCACGGGGGCAACAAAGGGCTGAAAAAGCAAGAAATTTTGAAAAGATTCAGCTGGGAGAACATCTAGCAACTAATTAAGTTAATTGACATCAGGATTGAGTGAGCTGAAAACTGTCCGCCATTGTGTCGACTCCGGTGCAGGGGAAGACAAGATGTCTCTGATTAAGTGATTGAGGCGTTTTGTTGTTGTATGTAATAATGAATATAGCAGTCGTCATTTACTCTCTACATCTGAGCAGCTGAAGACGCAGAGGATTAACAGCTTCATCTACAGAAGAAGTGAGTATATGTGTTAGTGATGGCGGATGAGCTAAAACTTCACCCGAATCCGCAGCTTCAAATAAATTATCCACCCGCCATCTGCCCGCACCTATATTTTTGTCCGATTTAGATAACCGCAGCCGACCCGCACCCGATTGTCACATTAAGGGTTCATAAGGTCATGAAAAACCTGGAAAAGTCATGAAATTTTAAAATAGCAATTTCCAGGCCTGGAAAGTTTTGGAAAAAATAAATAAACCCAGAAAGTTTTGGAAAAATCATGTTTCACAATTCTCTGTACAATAAAATTATGTTTAATCAGGTCCTGAATTTCAGTGCAGTAGGCCTATGGCATTACTCATTCCTGCCGCTTTCGACTTTAAAATGAGGGAAATTACTGCAAAACATTTATTCAATATAGCGTGTAGGTTAGATGAGTAATTACATTCAAACAAACCATCAGATCAAATCAGTCATTTGAAAACAGCGTGAGTGATTCATCTGTACCGCCTCTTCTCTCTTTGACTTTCTCTTCACATCGGCGCATCTAGAGCTGAACGCTGCGATACAAGACTTTAGCTCGCGTTTCGGTACAGTTGACAGAATTATCAATTGCCTAAGCGGTCATTGTTGCATCCTCACAAAAATGTATTATTTGCACATCTTTTTAAGGCTTTTGGTACTCACGCGCTCCAGAGGTGCTTGTCACATCCAAAGTGCACGCTTAAGTGGCCAAATACAGGTGCATCTCAATAAATTAGAATGTCATGAAAAAGCTCATTTTTTTCTTGTAAGTTTTTTCAAAAAGTGAAACTTTCATATATTTTAGATTCATTGCATGTAAAGTAAAACATTTCAAACGTTTTTTTGTTGTAATTTTGATGATTAGAGCTTACAGCTCATGAAAGTCAAAAATCAGTATCTCAAAATATTAGAATATTTACATTTTAATTTCAATTAATG
>JAFVLL020007866.1:0-53172 GCA_021397915.2 Tor tambroides | reverse complement strand
ACGCTTGAGAATGAGTGTCAAACAAGGCAAAACGCACCTTGCCGATAAACTGTTGCCTCCTGAAAGAAATCGCAGGTAGTTTAGAGTGATGTTAATACATGAAGACTGACCAGCCCAGTGTAGCTGACATCAGTCCGCAGCCTGCTTAAAGTACCGGCTGTTTTTACACTCGCAGAAATCCCACAATGGATTATACGCCAAACCAACACACAGCTATAAATTCCGTTTACATACCAATCAAACTTTCCAACTTGGTCTTCAAATACCGCCGATGCAGTATATAATAAAGACATAGATATTGCTAATCTTACTACAAGCCAAGCCATTGCTGCAGAGGAACAACTCCCACAATGCTCTGCGGTTAAGGACCCAAATAGCCAACCTTTTAAAAAAAAACCCAATAAAACTGTATTTAGGCATTCTTTCCATCCTATAAGAGGTTAGAATTTAATTTAGTTCTTTATATACAAAAATATTTTTAAAAATGTAATTAAATGTATCGGTGTTAACTGCTGCTCCACATATTAACATCAGGCATTCGCTTGAGATGCCTATAGACTGGATTTAAAATGCTTCTTAAAGGGTCATTTACAATATAGACAGTACATTAGCTAATACAATGATATGAAAGCTGTTATAAAATATGAGCGATAATATAAATTGCCAAAAAGATTTAAAATAACTTGAAAGATCTGGATAACTTGTGTCTCAAAGTTCTTGTACTTTTATTTTTAGGCAAATTATTAAATAAATTATGAAAATATAAATTATTTAGCAATATAAAATGTAAATACAGATGAGCTCATAATACACTTTGGAACCTTTTTCATATACTGTAGACCATTTATGTTTTATTAATGGTTTCCATCAACATGGATACAGGGCGTGCTTTTTTTTTTTTTTTAAATGTTCTGTGACATGCCCATCTAAATATGATTTTGTCCTGCTTTAAAATATTTGTGGCATTTATAATTTTCATTTTAAATGGTCTAGTGTTACTGTAGTGCAGTTTAGGCCATTAGGTGGCAGCACAATCTAAAGACAATTTCAAACATTTAGTTTGTACCTACGCAGGTGTTCAGTGTGTGCTACAGCTCAGACGCTGTTGTTTTATTATTAAACTCATTGCAAAAACAATTGTAACCCAGATTGATTTACCTCTAACGACTAAGTTATGTTTAAATATCTGGGTTTTGAAAATATATTTGAGCATGTTCACTGAACACGTTTGCAGTGCAATGCAACTGAGAAAAACGGCAATTAAAACTGTTTGCCCAGGACCATTTTTTTGGGGTGGGGGGGTGATAACCATAGATAGATGACCGTCTCTAAAATATCACTCGTGTCCACGCCTGCCCCATCCATGCAACACGTTACTGTATTCTCTTAGTAAACACTCAGAAGGACTGTTTGCTGGCTTCCAGATGAAACAGCCTGAACACACTCAGTTTAATCTGTATGGAAAAGTGTTGTGAAGCTCTGTGACATGGATATACACGCGGTGATGTTATTATTCCTGCTTACAGAGATCCGTTCATCGTGCTGTCATCGAGCTCTGCAGCCTTTTATGTAAGTAGCATGACAATAAATTACATTTTAGTCATGTTTTTATTATTTTAATTTTGCAATTTCATTGGCTGCATGAAGATTGGTTTGTATGCACAAATCTGTTTATTTTCTTGCACGAAACGTTTGTTGCGAATATGAATTAATTAATATGCATCTTCTTACAGAATTGTGTATTAATAAGTATAAATTACTTTTGATGTAGTACTATTATACTATATAATATAGTATATAAAAAAGTTTTATTAAGCAAATGAGTATTTCTTTTGTTCAAATAGCTATATGCAATAATGTCACTATTAAAATGCAATGTATTATTATTATTATTATTATTATTATTAATTACAAATCAATTTCCAGTTATTGTGTTCTAAAAGACTTCAAAACAGAGTTGCTGATTTAGCTGCATTATGCACTTGAAATGGAAAGTAATTCTTTCATTCTTCTTTGTTCAGGCCAAATGTCTGCTCAGAACAAGAGAAAATCATCACAGCTGAGAAACAGCCATGTGTACAGGCTTTTACACGTATGGTGAAGGTTTGGAGGCAAGGATGCACAGGTCATGCTTGGTGTATGGACTATGAAAGGAGGTACTTATTCATTTGACTTAAATATATTTAAACTGGTAGATTGAATACGGTTACAACAAAAGAAATGAAATATTTTAAAAATTGGCACTGGATTTTACATGTAGTAAAGAGTCCCTCTGTCCTGATTCACTATCAATAGTCCTTTTCACCCCAACAGCCATTTCTCTTTGGCACACCTTTCAGTGCCAGCCAACTTCTTGCCGCTTTTGAGAATGGGCAGAGGGCTAGAGAAAGACAGCAGTTAGAAACTGATCCTGTTGTTGAGAGACGATGGTTATTAAGGGTCTCAGATGCTTTGGGAATCAAAAGGAAGCTCAAGACTCTCCGAGCCATCAACCCCCTTGGCAATTATGGAAGATCATTGAATAGCCCTCATTAAACAGGCACTGGGCTTGCTAAATGTTGCCATTGCATTGAACAAATGCTGAACTAATTGGGGTTTAGAAGTCTTTTATTACACGGCTCTCTGAAACACTTAATTCTGATTGGCCAGTTGAGAGAATCCATGCTCTCTGTCTCAAATTTTGCTGAACTAGTTTTATAGTAATCATATTTTTATCGCTTTGTAGGACTGCCTACTACGTAGGCTACAGGCAGGTCTACAAACACGATTTTAAGACTACATACAAATGCTGTCCTGGATGGTCCCAACTCAATGCAGAGACAGGCTGCCTCTATCGTAAGTATTTCCACTGTCAGATCTGTCCTATATCTCATCAGACATCCAAATGACATGAAAAACAAACATATAGGCCCTAAATTTTAAGTGTAGATTTATATGGTTAATGATTCATAAACATCATTCACTGAAGGATTGTGTAGTGAATGGCTTACATGATTAATGAGATGCCTGTTCTTCTCTGGAGATGCCATGAGAGGGATTCCGGCTTTGTTGCTGTTGTCAGTCATGTACAGAAACTTTTCATCAGATGCTCATTTTGGGGACCAGCAACATTTCAATAGACTCTTTATCTTGGTACAGGATTGTTGTTTGGGCCCAATGGAACTGTATATTCTCTAAATATCAAATAGTAAATCATTGGATTTAGTCAGTGTTGTGTTGAAATCTATGAGAATAATCCAAAAGATGATGTTTTGAATGGTTAGCCCACATTGCTAAATCTCTTTAGGGTCTCTTACTACTGTCACTTCTGCTTTATTTTGTGGAGTGGTTTGCCCTTGATGACATGGCATAGCATGTTTTTGTATTTTAGAAATGACATGACAGCCAGTTCATTGCAGCCTAAACATGTTTTGAGGCTTAAAGGCCATAAAAAGGCAGAACATAGCTTCTCATCAATGGCTTTGTAAGAATCTGGAAGGCTTAGTGACCTCTTCTTGCAGTGAGCTAGGACACAATGAACCTTTGTGATCATCAGTAGACAGCTGTAGGTGGAGGACATTTTCTGTAGCTTTCGGTGCAATGAGTTTGGAGAGCATCTCAGGGTAAATCACTGTTTGTTTTTTTTGGATCCCCCATAGATCTTAATTCTACAATAATATCCTATCATATGAATCCCATAATTAGATTATGAGAGTGAATTGCTCCTGCTAAGCTCAGCCTCTGTCAGGAGTTTAATAATCAACAGTTGTAGTCCTAATACATGTAAGTCTCTTTATAAGTTGGCGTTTAATATCATGCAAAGCTGTTTTATGCTGGTTTATTCTTTTTTGAGTTACATCTGTCAGATAGAAGGGGTATTTAAAAGAATGCCTAGAGCAGTTTTAATATCAAATTGCTTTCTGGATCTTCAGTTAGAAAGAAATGATACAATATGAATTCATAGTATTACGTTATTTATTCCTTTTATTGATTTATTTACTTATTTAATAGGACAGTCATCAAACTAAAACTAAATGTTGGGGCGTAATTCTATTTCTTGTCTATTTTTTCATCTGGTTCTCTCATTTGCTGTAATTGATTTAGCATCTGAATTGCCATAACACACAGAATATTATAAGTGATTTGTCATTATCACTGCCTGGTGAAATAAAACAAATCATGAATAATTTGATCATGTTGTTGAACCAACTTTCAGTATTTTCTGTGAAGCTGTATTGTCCTTGTTACATTTCCCCTTGGACAATTTACTGGACTGTCTGCATCTAAATCTCTTTTCTGCTCCAGCTCTCTGCACTTACGGAGTCTGCTTTAATGGGGGTGTGTGTATGGGGCGCATGCATCAACTGTGTGACTGCCCTGCAGGATTCAATGGATCCAGCTGTCAGTATGGTGAGTACACAAGTTATCTGAGCTTTGAACTAAGGCTCTATCTCATTCTTATAGCACTCAGTGAATGTCAGTTGGCTTGTGTGATGAATTTTAACAGAGTATGTTCCATCAGTGTCATGATAACACTTAAACGAAAGGCTATTTTTCTTCCTTCCTATGATACTGATGTGTGCACCTCCAACCCCTGTATCAGAGTAAATGTTGCCCTCCCAAAAGGCTTCTCACTTTCATTATTGCATCCTCTGGACTTCTCAATCAGTTCATTCTGCTTAACTCATTTTGTTCCTCAGCATTTCCACTGCTTTCGTATAGAACAGCCTCCAGGTGCATCAATAGAACATAACCACTCTAAGGTCACAGCAGGGCTGATAGGGCAGTCAAATCACTTTCCGATCAGTGTTCCCTTACGGCACTTCTGTGAAAGTGAGTGTGAGAATACAGTTCTGGAGGAGAGTCTGGCTTCTCTGTGAAGTGACTGTGATTTAGAGCAGATCTCTGGAGGCTTCGGGAGTCCTTCTGCACAGCTGCATTGTCTGTGCGGGTGGGAAATTTATGCAGGTTACCAAAGGCCTTCTGGCTGCTGCAGAAAGTACTAGAAAATAGGAAATGTACAGCATGGCGGGTGATTTGTGTGTCAGACAAAATTACGGGGTGTTAGATGCTCTGATGTGTAAAAATGTGATTTAGTCTCACAATAAATATTCAAAGATCTGCTCAAAAGGTCTTGGTTTTGTAGAGTCACTAAAATGTTAGGGAATCAGTGTGTTCAAATAAATGAATTTATTTTTACTGATGAGATTACTGCTGCTCGTTGCAAAGCTGTTTAACTCGGTTTTATAAAGGAAGGTGTATTCTATGATTTCATGTCACACTTATATGTTTAATTAAATAAAAAAAATAGTTTGCTTGACTAAGCTTTTTTTCTGGTTTATCTATTCTTCTATTGGTTTTTATGTGTTCCCTTAAGTAGCCTCAGTGTGATTATTGTTTGGCAGTGTGTAGTGTTGCTAACTACTTTTTGTCAAAAGAACAGCTTGACTTCATCTTAAAATCATTTAATTGTAGCTTAGAATTCTACAATAGCAAAGCAGCTTTCCATCACTGCAGTGCCTAGCAAATTTGCAGGTTGGAACACATTTAATCAGTTAGTTTCTAATTTTCTTAGGCCTGCTTTGAGGCTTTGTCAAAAAAGTAATCAGCACCCTGCACTGTGATGTTCTTCTGTGACACCGTCAAAAGTGGGCAGTGATAAAAGTTTGTGTTGTAAAGTAAGTATAGCTGGCAGAACCCACAGGACGAAAGCCAACTATGTGCAGACACATCCTGCCGGAAGAGTTTTATAATACCGGGTGAGAAGTGTCTGACAGACATAACGTTAAGTACTGCTGACAGGAAAAAGATGATCCTGCTGATAATCATGAACTCTGTTTAAAAGATAAATAGAAGAACATGAGGATGTTGATGATATTTTCGTTCTTTATCCTAAAGATTTTCATTTAATCTAGTTATGTACTAGATTACATACTAGAACAATGATGAACTACTACAACAGATTCATTCAAGCTATTTATTTTTTGTAGAAACGCTACTTGGAAACATTTTCCTTAATTTAATTAAGCTCCACTAAAAGTCTTGTTGTGAAAATTTGAAAAATGTGAAAACGATTTGATGTTGTTTTTTGAAAAGCTCCCCAAAGAAACAATGGAATCGCAAAAAATGTTGGATAGTTTGTTGAGATATGTATGGTCAGTATCACAGAAATGTGATTCCATTTTTATTGTTTAAACACTGTCTCATAGTTTCCGTCTTGCCTGTTTTCCGTTGTTTCCAAAGGGACGTTTTGTGTTATTTGCAAAGCTAACTTAAGATTATTTTCTCTGAAATATGACAGGAAAGCCTGAGAGTTTCTAAAGAAATCACTCGGAGTTCTGAAAAAATCCAAGAATGACAACAGGATACATTCTGAATTTGTTTTTGGTGGCAGTAATACCTGCAGTTATAACAGGGACGGTGAGAGTGTGTTGTGAGATGATTGAGATGATTCTGACTGCTCAGTTGTGCTACGTTAGTAGCCATGAATGGTGATAATTGACAGTATGTTTATTGCTTTTTAAATCGTATTGTCTAAGTAATTGTAAGAGATTTATTTTCCTTGTTTGATGAATGATTACTAGAAATAATTCTTCAATTTTCTTCAAGACCATTGGAAATTTGAATTATTCTCTTCTGGCCTCCTCTTCCCTCGGTCAGAGTCTTTTTAGTCAAGTGATTGTATTGGACACACAAACCTCAGCAGGTGGTCTGTCTTCCTCTCCAGATCTGCTGCCTTGTGAAGATTGCGTGTGATGCAGCCCAAGAGGCTACAGGATTTGTAGTTATGGATATGCTGTTATAACCCCTTTTGTCTCATGGGTCTGATGGAATGACTCTCATTCCTGTAGTCAAACGAAGTGTTCGATCGGCTGTCCCTTTATGACACTCACATCATTGAGCAGACCTTGTATTAAACCAACCAGAGATGTGACCTCAGAGCTCACTAAGCCCTGATAGTGATTGCTGACTGTAAGAACAAATGTTTGGAAGATCAAATGTGAGGGTTTAGTCGCAGCACAGCTGCGGTATTCTATCACACTCCTCAGGCATCGGTCACACCACATGTATCAGACTGGAGGAAGCGTTTTGGCTGAACGTCAGTGAGAATCATCAACAACAGGGCAAAAGAAAATCCCCAAATCCCAGTTCTTATGTATGCCAAGTGCTTAATGCAGATTTATGTGCTGTGCTGTCCATTTGTCTTCAAGAACATCTTGGGAATTGTTGTCTTCAATTGATGGTACAACAAAAGCCCTTTCTTTTACAGTTATGGCCTTATCCATGTTGTGCTAATCTGATGTTTTATCATTCTAGGAGTGGTAGAAGAACAGTTCTGGTGTGCAATAATTCATCGTAATAGAAAACCTGTTTAATTGTGTAACGTGATTTGTCAAGGATGTTTTCAGATATACATCAGAGAAAACACAGGTTCAGTTACATTAATCACTTTGTTTAAGCCCCATTGTGGTAACTGATTTCCTTGTAAATACAAAGTTCTGTCATGAAACTCTAGATAGCGCAGGCTGACAGTTTCTGACTCAGTTTTACATAATTACATCATTATTCACATGGCTCAGCTGATTGGTTTCTTTTCACATAAGCTGCCAATTAGCTTGCTGCTCAATATTCAAATACTTGGCTAGTACTTGGTGTAGCAGTTGCAGCGCCCTTCAGAAACCCTCCACCTTCCCTAGCTCCACCTGTATAGATCTGCTACAGGGTGATTCATGTATGCTATATATGGGGGTTATTTCATATGTTTCATGTGCAGCAGCAGTATTTTCTTCATGCTCACAGCAGGATGTCTGTGGCTGTATTGGCAATAGCAAGTCTCAGTAATTGCTCTGCTGCATCAGCAGTGTAGCAGATCAATTCTGCCAAGACTAAACACATTAACATTGTCACGTACAGGGGCGTCATGCACTCAGTATTTTTGAGGAGGCACAAGTCTGACACAGCAGCCACGATAGAACTGTGTATCCGATATAGGCTTATGTTTAATTAAAATATATATATATTTTTTTTCATTTTTATTTGAAATATTCCAAAACGTGTTAACTATATCATGAAATATCTCGATTCTCAAATATGTGTAAATGCATTTTGCACTTTTATAGATTATAGTTGATCTATAATGGGCGAAGCAGGCTAATAGTGTAATCTATTAAAACTTATTATTAAAGATTTATATAATCATAAAAATCCATATTTTTACTTAAGTACCAGATATGGGTGTCATGCCATAACATATTTTTAATACAACTGACTTTATATTTAATGTGAATTTAATAAAAAAATTGTAGTTTGAACTGGTTTCGAGAATGGCAAACTTGATATTGTTCGGATCTTTCTGCACTTCTGCCACATACCATGTCTTTAGAGAGCGTTGTATGTTTGCTGAGAGTAATCAAAGGCCATAAATGAGAGTTGGGTGGAAAGCCCTTATATGGAGATGGTTTGGGCATGTTTTGTGCAAATGACTAACCTCAGAAAATGATTGCTCACTTAGAATACTCCAAATACATTAACATTAGAATGAGGTTAAGAACAAATTCATGTGCACACATATGAATTGTCTCGTGAGAAGTTCTCCTGTGCGTAAAATTGTTGGCAAAATAGCAATTGTAGATGACTGAAACTCATTATGTTATGAACTTTCTTACTTTAAAATTAAAGAAAGAAGAATGCAAGATTTAATAACTGCAGCAAATTAGCTGAATTAATCACACCTTAAGGCTGTCAAATCGATTAATCATAATTAATCATGACTGATCACGATTTATGTAGGCTAAATATTTTTTTTTAAATGTGTGTGTATTTATACATACTGTATAAATATACATACAAATATACAGAGTAGACATATATGTATTATATAAACACAAACTTTTATTTTGGACCCAATTAATCACAACTGACAGCACTATTTTATATTAATCGGTGGTAATTCTCCCCTCTGCGCTTTCTTTTTGTTCTGTAATTAGATTTTTTTTTTTCTCTCAAAAGTTTCTCTGAAGTTGAATAAGTACTGCGTTCAGATCCGGAATAACAGAAAATTTACTTTAACCAAGAGATTAAAGACATGCCAAGTATTACAACGGTCAAAGGAAATTGAAGACATAAACTGTAAGAAAAAATATGATGCATTAAATTCTCTTCATATTATTTTTTTACAATGATATTAATACATATTGAATGCTATGTTTCACTTGTAGAAGCAAATTTGTCTCCAACTCATTCCATGATTTTAAAGACAAAACTAATCAAATCCAGTGTTTTGCGAGGGGGTAAATGAGAAATCAAAGTTATTTAAATCATTCATGTTGTCATCAGTTTCCTTTGGTTATTGTGTGACCAATTCAAGTTCAAGTTCTGAAGCTTTGTTGTGAATTTTTGCACGTAGATACAATATGCATAACAGGCCAGTATGTGGTCCCTCAATGCACCTTGTGTCATGAATTACATCTAAACCAGTCTGTGTGAAATAGCTTTGGCTGAGGTGTCTGGTGTAGTCTTGATGTGGTTCCCTCAAGGGATGTCATTACATTGAGAGGCTGTGAATCTAATTTTCAATGGATGTATTGGACATGACAGTTTTCTTACTGTAATACTTTCAGTGGGTAAAGCAAAACTGATTGTTTTAACAGTAGATTTTCTGAGGTTGTTATGAGTTCAGGAATCTTGGACATTAAAAAGTAGCCAGCAATGTCAATATATGTTGCTCTCCTACTGAAAAATCACTTTCGATATTCTGTTTTTAAAAATGCCTGGGTGAGCATCCCGGGTGTGCAAACAACTTATGCAGCCCTATATAAACTCTTCATTCGCTGCACAAAAAGAACAGTCCTTTGTAAACTGTTGTCTTACAGTTTAATACAGATTCTTTGCCTCTTTTCTTCTTGTCAAGCCTCATTTGACTTTTTGTGGGTGTTCTTCATCGTGTCAGAAGCAATGCGAACATCCTATAGGCATCCTGTCATGAGAGAGGTAGCCATTGGCCAGGCTTCCTGGATCATTTCAATATGCCTCATTTATCACTTTCATGTAAATATCTTACACAAATGTGGTTTAAAAATGACTTTGCTTGATGAGTGCTGTAAAAATGTAAATGTAAGTGCGTTTTTTTTTTTTTTGATCACTTGACAGGAGCTTAATTTGCTGAGACTCAATGAATTTCAGATGTGTGATTAAGGGAATTGCTTTTGGTGTTTTCTTTCTGTAGTTAGAGCCTTTAAGTAAACCAGTGGAAAAGGCAACAGAAGCAGTATCAGTGGAAAATGGGCTAGTGTTTCCTTCAGCAAACAGGGCTGTGTTTGCAACATGAAGGATCTGTGCCGCTGAGGTCAAAGAGCACATGGGCACAGAGGAGACTGGAGCATTGATGATTGTCTGTGGGCAGAACTTTGGTGAATGGGCAAAAAACAGGTTTTATATTTTATGCAGAATTTCATTTTAAATAGAATGGAGTTAATCTTGTCTTAAAAGAGACCTATTATGCCCCTTTTTACAGTATGTAATATAAGTCTCAGGTGTCCCCAGAATGTTTCTGTGAAGTTTTAGCTCAAAATAACCCACAGATCATTTATTATATTTAAAAATTTAAATGCAAATGAGCTCCTGCTCCCCGCCCCCTTTTCCAGATTAGGACTGTGCCTTTACAGTTTGTACCTCAGATTTCTGTCAAAAAAATATCAGTTTGGTTTTGATTGTCTATCGTGCTGAAATCATATGTTTTAAACCATATTAGTTTAAACTTCTGATATACGGTTTTCTGAGCTCACACATCTGAAGCGCACACAGAAAGCGGCTGTCACATGTGAGTATTAAACTAAGTTCTCTTTCATGTCTTATTGTGCTTAAACTGTCAAATACGCACAAGTTTATGTTAAAACACACAGATTACAAAAACAGGTTATGTCTGTGAAGGTAAACAGCTGGGAAAGAAATCTGTGTCGCAGCAGCGTAATATGCAGTAAAGTCAATAAATCCACTGCTCTCTTGTCTCCTCTGAGGCTGGGACACTAAATAGTGTTCTGTGCTCATCAGAACAGAACAGTTAGCATGCTTTGCTCTAACTTTCGCTATGGAATTAAAACTGGTACACCGTTGTCGCTTGTGAAAACACAATGGAGGCGCCGTGGGTGGAAACATGCAGATTAAGGGGCGGTAATATTATAATAAGATCCCCTTTCTATGTCATGGGGGAGCAAAATCTGAGTGGCTCATTTTTTCACAAGCTTGCAGTGGAAGGCTTACCAAAAAAATTACTGGGTTGTTCTTTTTCTCATTTTCTGGGTTGGTAGATGCACCGGGGACTCGATTATAGCACTTAAACACAGGAACAGTCAGATTTTCATGATATGTAACCTTTAAAGGGATATTTCACCTAAAAATAAAAAGTCAGAGTATGACTGACTTTTTTCACTGAATGATACAAGGATGTGTAACTTCAAGTCAGATTTATTTGTGGATAAGGTTGGATGTACTATATATCCTTATAACTTTTAAAACTTTGCTGGGTGATACAGTTTCATGTAGTATTGCCATTTTCAAAAGATATGCTATTCTTGCTGTCTAAATTCCCCCGAATCCTTATGTTTATTGTCATTAGGTGTGGTAGCAATGTTTTTTGTCTGCAGTATCTACTGAAGATTCAGTGCCAAAATGAGTTTGATAAAGGAGGAAATACTTCAGCAATTTGCCATATCGCTAATCCCCTACAAGACAAATGCTGGTCATGCTCCCACATTCCTAGATAAATGTTAGACAATATCCTTGACGTTTTCCATGGCTCTGCTGGCTATGCCACAAATACTTACAGATGACACGAAGGTATTCTGAAGGCATTAGTAAAGCCAGATGAGTCATTAGAGCATGCTTTTCAAATACTTTTGAGATTTTAAAACTTAAAAGAGTATGTTTCCTGTTCTTGAACATAACCACTCTTGCCACACACTTTGTTAAGTGTCTGTAATTTAATTCGCAGAGCTACAGTTTGTACTTGCAGTAGCAGGTGATGCATTTTAGCATGAAGTCTGTAGGGACTCGTATATCTGGAAGCTTTTCATTAAAACCATGCAGGGCAGAGTGACAGGCAGCTTTGAGTAATGCTGCACAGCAGTATGGGTGATTCTTTTTTTCTTCCTGTGATAGATGCCTTGGAGGGACACTTAAGCACCCTAAGAACAGAAACAACAAGTGTTTCAAAAATAGAAATTTATGCTTGATTGATTCATAATGATTGTTTTGGAAATGGATACATATGAGTGTGATTAAATGGAAAGCGTTTTATGTAATTTCCTAGGGTTGGGAACTAAGAACCGATTCTTATGCGAAATTAGTTCCATTAAAAAAATATATCGTAACGAATGAATCTGTTAATGGTTTTCGTATGTGCATTCCTCCTCTATTGTGGGAGGAATACTGTACTGTTTCGACGGTGCAGCAACACCGCTACTGAATTTACAGTGTGACAAATACAAGATGACAAAAAGTGAATCAGAAACATATAGTGCAATCAATGTAGTTTGATTCTTTTTAGTGAATAAAACAACTAGGCTACAGATTACATTTTAATAAACATTTACTGTTACTATGGTTTGTGTAATATTGCTTTTTAATATATAATTAAGGTTAATTATTGGATTGGACATTTTTAAAATGAAATTTTTTTGCATCTATTTTTTTGAAATATTTATTCCTACTACTGTACTACTAGAATCATTAATAGAACCGTTAAGGAACCGGAACTGATGAGAGGAATTGGAACCAAAACCAAAATTCTTTATGATTCCTGTCCTTAGTTACTTCACATGCCTTTTGATTTATTCAGTATTTGTATTAGTAGTTACAAGATATAATTCATATATGTGACCCTGGACCACAAAACCAGTCTTAAGTCGCTGGGGTATATTTGTAGCAATAGTCAAAAATACATTGTATGGGTCAAAATTATCCATTTTTCTTTTAAGTTCATGTTCCATAAAGATATTTTGTAAATTTCTTACCGTAAATATATATAAACTTCATTTTTGATTAGTAATATGTATTGCTAAGAACTTCATTTGGACAACTTTAAAGGTGATTTTCTCAATATTTAGATTTTTTTTGCACCCTCAGATTCCAGATTTTCAAATAGTTGTATCTCGGTCAAATATTGTCCTATCATAACAAACCTTACATCAATGGAAAGCTTATTTATTCAGCTTTCAGGTGATGTATAAATCTCAATTTTGAAAAATTGACACTTAAGACTGGTTTTGTGGTCCAGGGTCACATATGTGGGTATTCAGTGACCGTATTCAATATTCTCTAACCTTTAGACTGTTTCTGAAGGTTGTCTTTAAGTTTAGTATAAATTTAGTTGTAAAGTTAATGCTAAAGTAAATGTTAACTTCATAGAGTAGACAATAATTTTTTTCCCCCCCTGGACTATATGACGCCTGCTATCAGGATGTCAAGACGTGCATGTTCAGTCTCATGCATTTGTATCTGGAAGACATCCAGCTTCCACTAGAACTTGATGAAATATAGGCTATGTATATGAGTTACAGTACGTATTCCTGCCATGAACTGAAATCTGATTGGAGACATGTGCAGAGGAAAGGCTTTCATGAGAATAGTAGCAGTAGCTTTGTATAAGGTCTTAACTCTCATTAATTTCTCTTAATGTGAGAGGGATCATGGAGTTAGGACTCTCAGAAGTGAAATGGAAACGTCTCTTTTCTCTTACCATCTCATTCTTTATTTTGCTTGTGTCTCATGGTCCGTTATGATGGGGTTTTACTTGGGAAGTCACTTACCTGTGAGGGAATTGCAGCAAGGTATTAAAGGCTCATATTGCCCGGATAATAGCTTATTAGGAGATCAGTATTCTATGTTGGCACTGGGTTTAGTGAAGAGAGAAAAGGAAACTTGTCCAGATTTTTTTTTCCCCCAGGAAAGATTTATCACAAATAATAAAATCACACAAACATATTTATCAGCACTAAATTGTAGTTATTACCAAGACAGTTAAGCCTGATTAATCAGAGTTTTCCCTTGTGGGGATCCCAAAATATAAACCTAATATCCAATAACAAGGAAAAAGTTTAGAAGCAATCAAGAGTTTATAAGGATCGTCTTTCTCCTGTCAGAGTCTATGCCATCTATTATTTTTAAAGGTTACATGTAAAGCATGTTCAGGTTTGTTCAGTATGTTATTGTGCAATTCTGTATCAGATTACTTGTAGATCTTTATTGCTTTTTTACAACCATGATTCGGCATAAGCCTATTTAGTGAAGCCAAAACCACTGGTTGGTGTTGCATTACATGGTTAAGATGTTATTAAGGCTGTTTGTCCATCCAACCATCCATCTATCCATTCATTTTTGGTTTTTATGCACATCTGTTGATCCATCCATCTTTGTTTTTGGCTTCTGTGTGTTATCTATCATTCCATTCATAATATTATGTATGATGTGTTCTGTATATTTATTCGATAAGAATGAAGTCCATACCAAAATCATATTAGATGCTGGGGCTTTTGACTAGCTGTTATTTATGTACATGCAATTGTTCCACCCTAGATGATAAATAAGGAAAAAGAGACACTGTATTTCTTGAAATAATGCCAGGTAATTTTAGAATTATGTTTTCCAGGCCTGGAAAAGACGTGGATATTTTTCTTGGATAGACTAAAACTTGCTGAATCGAGTCAGTTCAATGAATCAGTCGAACCGGTTCACAAATTGGTCTGAATAACTTGGAATTTGAATAAAAGTCATGGAAATGATTTGGTCCAAAAGTCTGGGAAATGTATAAAAATGAACGCTTTGTTTTTTAGCTTTCAGTATGAAAGAAATGCTTTAGCAGTAGGACTTGCTTCCTTTGAGATCTTAGATGTGTTTTTTTTTCCATGTATGTACACAGTTTCATCAATGTGTTCATGAAAAATGTTTCATTTGGATAAGGTCCTAATAAGTTTTTAGTTTTGCTTATCCATATTTCTGTCTTGGAATATCCTTTCTTTTAATCTATGTGATAAAAACCAAATTGCATGGAAATGTAGGAACTCCCTGATCACATGTTCGTAACTTGTACTTCACCTGTCTAGAAAAACACAAGGATCTGTTGTACCCACTCCATTCAGAAAGGAGCTCTAGAATGTTAAGGACTGGAAGGGATGAGTGTTTCTGATTCTGCTCCCATTGGCACTAATGTGGTTTCATTCAAAGAAAGCCAACCAACAGGAAATCCAGTGTCAGGCTTGATTAGTGGCATAAAATGTGTATAGCTGGAGCTCCTCAGAATAACAAACTAAGAACTAAAACAAGCAATTTTTTCACTATACCTCATACAGTAAGTGAATTCGACCCTCATTCGTTTGCAGATTTACATATACATGTTTAACCAAAGCTTAAATGTCCTCATATGGTAGTTTCCCTCAGCCTGGACAGTACCATTGCCTCATGAGAGAGATTTTCCCTTATTGTTCTAAGCACACCTGTGTTGGCAGGGACCCACTGCAGGGACCTTTACTTTCTCCTCTTACTGTCCTCAGTGGGACATCCTTCTCTACTCACTTAGGCCATTTAGTTTTTTGGGAACATGATACCACATGCTACCTGAAGCTCTTTTCTGCCATGAGTTTTACCTTTACTTATTTTTGTAACTACATGGTTCTTCCCTGCTTTTAAAGAGAGAGTTCGCCTCAAAATAAAAGTTTTGCCAGTATTTATTCATGCTCATTGTTCCAAACCAATACAGTGTTATGACAATGACAAGTATCACCAAAATAAACACTTTTCCAGAAATGTGTCAATGTTGCCCTCTAGTGGGGGCAATATGTGCTATTTTTGGTGGTAAGATCTCGGTGTGTACATTTCCAGTCTCTGTTTGCTGAATAATAATCAGATATTTGCTAAAGGTTTATGAAATTAAAAATAAATAAATAAAAAAAAAAAAATCTTCATTTAGATATCATTACGAATTATCTATAAGAGTCATATACAAAGGTAAGAAATATAAATGAAAGGTAACTTTTTAGTTCAGATTCCTAAAATTTTTATTAAATATTAAAAAATATAATATTTATGAAATAAATGCATATAAAATTGTTTTATAAATATATAAAAAAATTAATAAAAACATTTAATATAAATGTAGTGAAATTGCTACTAAACTTTACAGTTGGTTCATTTTTGTTTCAAATAATACATCACATGAGTTTCGAATGTTATGAGAGTAAAAAATGATGACAGATTTCTCAGGTGAGGATTTTATTTTTTTTAGAATGTGTAACTCAATTAGACTGACCAAATTTAGAGAGGTACATGGAATATTTCTATTTAGAACAAACTACTTCTGTATTTGTAACACAGCTGTGACATTTAATGATCAGACATATTTTTATTTTTTGAAATATTTTTTGAACCGTTCAAG
Source organism: Tor tambroides (assembly GCA_021397915.2). Classification (NCBI taxonomy): domain Eukaryota; kingdom Metazoa; phylum Chordata; class Actinopteri; order Cypriniformes; family Cyprinidae; genus Tor; species Tor tambroides. Next base: position 36,767 of record JAFVLL020007866.1, on the reverse strand, counting down.
TGGGGAAGGTGTATTTATTATTGTTTTTTTTTTATTTAAAAAATCTGTGGTGACTCTTAATAAAAATAATACAAAAATAAAATAAAAAGAATAACACAATGCTAAAAAAATAGAATTTATTAAAATTGAAAATATAAAAATAGCACAGGTTTTCTTGCTTTATTATTTTTTTTCGCTCATTTTGTATTATGATTTTATTTACTTATATATTTTTTTAAATATAAAAATAAATAAATAATTCTTTGTTACAAGTGTTACTGCTTTGATGCTGGGATTTCATAAATAAAATGAGATTCCAGTATTCCAGAAATGTAGCAGGTGCAGTCTCTCCATTTGATTAATGTGGAAGTATTAAGTGAAAAAACATCCCGTGCTGTTGCAGGTGTCGACAGTAATTGAGCCTCAGGGCGGACCCTGAATTTGAGTCCAAATGAAGAAACAAATATCCTGCTTAAGTCAGCGTGTCAGGGCCCACAAGATTTAGTTTTGCAGTTTGCATACTGTTGTCATAAAGATGCTGAGCCCTTTGTTCTGCCTGCCCGGATGACTATAAAGACAAAACCCTCCCATCTGTTCATATTTACCTGACGTGTGTTCTCCTTCACCCTCATCAGAATTTGGGTTAGATGTTATCGGGGGATTTAGAAGCTAAAGGTTAAAAAAAATACTTCAGACTGCCAACCTCACCTTCATGTTTGAAACTGATACACACAGATCTTGTATTCACTGTATATTTCATACTAAATATCGCATTTTGATGGATTTATTGTAGACTTCAGTGTCAGGAAAAAGAACTTGACCTGTATTAAGTTTTTAAAACAAAGACTTACTGTACACGTTTGACCCTCTACTGCTTCAGCAGCCTGACTTCCATGTTCCTCTGTGATGGATGTGGCTTTACATCCATTCTGTTTATTTAGATCCAAACTGCTTGATTTCTTTTTCTCCTGCAGTGCTCTTGGAGTTCAAATGTACAACTTGGATGAGAGAATTATTAGGGCAAAAAGCCCAAACAAAACAAGATCTAAATATATAGCCATACTTTGAGATCTCGCTTACTACTTTGCTCTGCAATCAAGCAGAAACTTTACATCTCCGTTCCTTCCCATGAACCCAAACGTCCATAGTGAAAGCTTGATTAAAATCGGTTATCATTATAAGACACTATAAGGCATCTTTTAAAAAAAATCTTATTGGTTATTTCACAGTATGTGACCCAGCAGGGAAAGTCTATATTTAATTTTCATAACAGGGTATTAAGATTTCAATTGCATAAAATATGATGCAACATTTTTTCCTAATCTCTGCTGCATAAACTGGTAGGAAGTGTTGGGATAAATGGCAGCAGACCTGTCTAGACAGTTTTGACATCTTCAGTGCTTTATCTAATGGTTTGCGTCAGAACATGGTAACTCGGGACGTGACTAGCACTGTGTTTTTGTTGGAATGGTTATCTGTTCGGAAGATGGAACAGCACTGATGTTCAGCAGAGACAAACTGGCAAGGCTGTGCTCCTTTGGGCTCACTTGTACAGCGTGAATGGGATTTCAGCCTCAAAACACACCCATGTCTTGAGCATTTAATCCTAAATTTAATGGGATTTGTCAAGTCAGAGCAGGAAAATAATGTGAGTCAGGAATACGTTTTAATGAGTTTTGCCTTGAAATTTTCTATTGACAATATTAGTCTTCTTTTGTAATCTATAAGCAGTGGTTCAGTACTGGCTTCAGTATTTTACATTGGACTTAAAAAAATGTTTTTTATACAAACGTACAGATGGCAGTTAGAATAATGGTTAAAAATGATAGGTAAAATAGTCATAAATCCGTTATGACATTTTATGAAGTTTTGCTGCATATATGGTTTATAAATTGGCTACATTGATTAAAACCTTTTTCCTATGGAACACGAAACTGGATAGTAGTATTTTTTTGTCCATACAGTGAAGGTCAGTGGTGCCCCCCCCCCCCCCCCCATAGACATATAAAATAGTAAAAATATCTTCTTTTGTGTTCCGAACAGTTAAACAGTTTGGGACGGTAAGTAAATAATGAGATTTTTTTTTTTTTTTTGGTGAACTATTCATTTAATATTACATTATACTGTACTGTTTCTTCAGTATTTGTCTTGTTTTTTTTAAACTTGTGCTTTAGATGGTAGATGGTTTTCTAAAGAACTTTAAGTTCTTTGAGGAACTTCAGAAGAGTCATCCAGTTGTAAAACCTTCTATTTGAAACCTTAAAATTTCAGTGTGGTGAATTCAGATGATCTAATATAATATTTGCAGTACTGTAGATACACATGCTAGTGATAATGATGGCCATTTTGGTCACACTTTATTTTAAGGTCCAGTTCTTGCTTTTAACAAACGATTAACTATGGCTTTTGCCTTGATAAACTCCTAATTTGCTGCTTATTAATAGTTAGTAAGGTAGTTGTTTAGTTTAGATGTTGGGTAGGATTAGGGGTGTAGAATATGGTCATGCAGAAAATGTGCTTTAGAAGTACTAATAAACAGCCAATATGTTAATAATAGGCATGCTAATAAGCAACTAGTTGATAGTGAGAATTGGTCCCTATAATAAAGTGTTACCATTGATTCTTATGTCCAGATTAAATGCTTTTCATATGGAATTATTTCCCTTTTTGGTCTTAATTGGTTCATGCCTCTGCTCAGATTGCAGCTGCACATAAAAAGGAGGGATGCATGGTTATATAAAATAAACCAAACATATTTTCCAAATTGTGAAAATAGGGAAAATGGCTTTTTGTGATGTTGGAAAGTGCATTGGCTGATTTTTTTTTTTCTGTCACTATTTATATGATTTTATAAAAAAAAAACAAAAAAAAAAACAGAAAGACTTTGTGGCCGATCCTGCAACTAAATTGTGTCCAGCTTTCTCTGGAGTAAGAATGCTTACTTTGTTCATACTGTAAAATTTTATGGCCTTTCATTCTCAAAAGCACTAGGGGGAAAAAGAAATGGCATAGTAGCTTTTCCGCACCAGCTTTCCAATTTTGCTTATTGGAAAGGCTGCATTCCCACACCACCGCAACCACTTTACATTTTCCACTGCTAGACACTTAACACCTCTCGATCTCTATTTTATACACATGTACCAGCAGGAAAGAGTTTGCTCTAACACTAACCAAACACTCAGAGAGAATGGAAAGACCTGTCATATGTATGTCATTATTTTGTTTAATTTGCATTTTCATTTAAAAAAACGAATGGAAATGTCATACCAATCAGGTGTCTGTTGGATACGCCCAAGATTTCCTAATAAGAATGCAAGAGTTCAGACGGACACTCCCTGCTCCATTAGATCTGCTTTAAAGTGTTTAGGTGTGGTCTGTGGACTCTGGCTTGTGTCCTAAACCTGAAGTGTCTCTCATTAGATAGGACAGGCTTGGCTTTGTAATGACACTCAGTGAACTACGTGGACATCAAAAGGTGCTTTGACTGCTGACACTTCACTGGAGGGGCCAAAGTAAACTTCCTCTTTAAGTACTGGGTAAGGCATGTAGCCATTGGGAGTACTCATCAATTTATCTGTCTTTGTCCAGACCTTCATGCAACCTCTATTTAGGTCAGTAACTGAAAACATAAGTAGTACATGGGTTCAGAGTAAATTGTTTTGTTTAAACTGAGCCTGTTGGTTAAAATTCTTACATATGCATTCTTCCAGACAAACGTTTGGTGAGTTACTCCTTCAGCACTGTTTTATGACATATGGATATTAATGAGATCTCAAATCATGTGGCTTATTGAGAAGGTATGACTTTTCTAATTTACCTGACTTATGATGTTTGCACTTAAAATAGGATCCATCCAGAACATCCCAGCTACCACATAGCAATGCCACACAGTAACCAAAGCACCCCAAGCATATCAGGGTAAAATCTTAGAAACTTGGGAGTGGGTTCTTTTGGCAGTTTACATCCTGGCAGTAAGGTTTGCGTCAGCATAATGTTTCAACAGTATGCTATCATGTTCTTTATATGCTGAAAGGTGTCACAAAAAATTAATGTGACTGCCACATGAATCATTGCATTATGATTAATATATTGTTTTGTCTCCACATCCTTCATTTAAGTGAAATGAATGAGACTGCATAGTCAAATTTTGGGTCACATTTTCCTCCACAGTAGGAATTATTTTCTTCCCACAAAGTGTGCTGGATAAAGAAAGGTTATCAAAACTGTTTTCATAAAGACATTCCACAGTGAATGCATACTTCTGAGGCTACAGTTCATTTGTCTAAATGCTTTATTGTATGTATACAGTACTGCACATGTTCATTCACATCTGCATGGGTGATGGATCAGTCCAAAGCTACCATCGGCCAATGATATAAACTTTGAGCCATCTATAAGTCCATCAATAAGACTTGCTTTTGAGATAAAGAGGGAGGTTTGGACTATATTATAAATCAAGATAGCATGCACGGTTTGCATTAGGTTTTGGCAAAAAATTTAGGTCTTTCCTTCTCATTAATCAAAGCAAATATTAGCGAGCTCAACTGGCAGTGCATTAGACTATATAGACAACTATATTAGATACATGGAGAACCATGACTCTATTTATCTGCTTTAGTCCATTTTGCGAAGCCTCTTTACCACTCAGCAACCAACATACTTAGCAAACCACATTTTTCCATCTCACGCTAATGGTTGCAGGACATAATATCTCCTAAGTAGTTCCTCTCAAAGAACTGCAGCTCATAAAGATGAGCTGAAAATCCCGCAACCTGAGATGGGTTTTATTGCATATGTGAGGTTTGCTGTGAGATCAGTCCTGCTGGCGAGAGGACGGCATCATAAATGTAAGGAACATTTCTTCCTCTGTAATCTCCCCAGAGGTCACAGATCCATGGAAAAGACGGAAGAGCTTCTGGGATACTTCCAGTGCTAAGGCTTGCATTGTGAGCACTGGATTTAACCAAATTACTGACAGAAGGGAAGGCACTGAAAGCCAATGCCTGAACTTTTCATTTGGTATCCATTTCCACCTGTTTCAGTCCAAATATCCCATAGCGGATAGAAGGACGTACCTGTAGCAAAGACTTTTTCATAATATTCATTAGTAATCATTGTAGCGTGTGTGTGAATTCATTTATTTATTTATTTATTTATTATTTTTTGTTTCATCAAAAATCCTTGTGACCCTTCATAGGACAAGCAGTTTGGAGAACATTTATGTTTTTTGTTTTGTTTTGGGTTTTTTGTTTTGTTAGTTTGTTTTGTTGTTAGTTTTGTTGTTTTGATTAGTTTGAAATCAAACAATAATTAACACTCCCTCCTTGTTGAAGTCTCCGTTTTGCAAGAGACTTTGACTTTAAACTATAGGGCAGGACTTTCAGTATCTATATGAACTATAGCTGTGCATTTTTTGTTGATCCGCGACAAGTTACCTGGCACATCACTAAAGCTAAATGGCAATGGTCTAAATATTTAGCTGAGCTGAAACTGGCAGTCTGCTTGACATTCAATCCAAATACAGCAGCTTTGATGGATTATGTAAAAACAGCTCTCTCTTAACTCCCTTAACTGCTTACCTTTATCATCTGAGACACCATATGATTTATGGTCAATCACTGGAGGGATAATTGGAGCAGCTTCAGGGCTGCAAGATATATGGTCTATTTAACTTAATTCATGACTTAATGAAGATCATTAAAAATTCGATGTCCTGTAAAATGGAAAGCTTTTTGAAAATCAAGTTGAAAATCACCAAGTGCATTTGTCCGTTTAATGCTTCCCAGTCCCGACACCTGTGCCAGGCAGATGGCAAGAAGATTCAGTTCAAGAAGACTGATATCTCATACTGTATTTTGTTGTGGTAGAATGGATTTCTGAAGGCACTTTAGAGTTACGCTGCACTCCTATAAAACCGATTAAGAAAAGTCCAGTTCTTCATGTGGATATTTAACCAGAATCAATCTCAAGTGCTGTGACTGTTCAACTACTTCTGCAGATTTGAGGCAGTGCGCTGTATCTGCTCTGTGAGTTTATACTGAACCATGATCCTGTGTGTCTCAAGACACATGTGGACACTCTGAGATCAGATCTATGTAGGAGAACTGATTGTTTTTGTACTCTGTCTCCCCAACAGAACCTCTATCCTTGTGAAGCTGACTGCAATTTAATGGGACTGATTTTATGCTCAGTTAAGTTTGATGTATTTTATTAGGATCAATGATTTTGGTTCCAGCAAACCAAATAAAAAATGAGCAGGTGCTTTTCATTTGTCATTCATATGCAAGACTGAAGCAAGCATATCTTTTACAATCAGCGTAAAATCATGTGAATAATGGATTTTTCAAATGTTTTCCTGTTCTTGCTGGAAATATAAGCAAGTTCAATAGCAGTGGCCTATTCTATTTGTTTTCTTTGTCAGTGTTTCCCAGCAATTTTTGTCTTTATTTCTTACTTCCACAGCCTCAACAATAAGGCTCTTCTACTCTTCAGTGACACCAAATCAGAAATGTGTCAGTCTGGATAAAACAGACTCATAAAGCAGAACATTCTGCTGTGAAAGTGCATAAAACTTTACACACATTATTTCCCACATTATTTAAATTCTGAAACAGGACTGAAAAATAAGAAGAATCACAATAAGGTTTTGTTAATATCTGTTAGTAGTTTAAAGTAGTAGCAGTCTTTTCTTTGTAAATATTTATATATGCAATTTAATTTGATTACATAATCTGCATATAATGTCATTTATGATGTAAATAGTTTTATTACATTTTTTATTTTTAATTTGCATAATAAAAATATAATATAATTATTTACATCATAAATTGAAAAAGAAAACAAATGAAAAAATAAAATCAGTTATTTAAAAAAAAAAAGGAATGATGTAATTAATTCCTGGACCTCACTTAAGTAGGTTTAATGTGTATAATTTGTTGGAAATGACTGTTTGTATGGCATACATGAAGGTTTTTCTCCAAATAAATAGCTGCAGAATGTGTAATGGTGTGTTTTACAATTGTATTCCGTGCATCTGTGAATTTTCTTCTGTAATTTAGGGAAGCCTCAGTGTGTCCTTATTAATGTAATTTAATCAGATGGTTTAAGATGAGCCTTAACCCACACCTGGCAGCAGTTTAGACTGCCTCACTGACACGAAGGCATTCACACAGAGAGTACGACATGCAGTGACCTTCCTTTCATCTTACTCACAAAACTCACATGAAAAGAGATGCTTGAACCGTGTCCAGCTGCACCTTTTAAACTCCCCTCAACCTTCATATCCTCTGGAAAAACTGATACTGCATTGGTTGCATGCTTTCCTTCTTATTTTTAATTACGTATTTCCTTGTCCTTGTCACTTTGGATAGATTCCTGTCTTGTTCAAGATGCAAGATATCTGATACTGCAAGCACATATGCCATGTTTGGACTGGTCAGCCTCTTATTCCTGGACTTAGTTTGGTTTTGTAAGTCTATACCATGTTTTGTTTAAATGCAGCGTTTTAGCTTTTCTTTGGTTCCCTTTTACCCAAATAGTTTTCCATGTTTTCTCTCAAGGTCCGCTGCAATGGACCAACAACTTGTCAAAACTAGGGTTATTTGTGACTCATTTCTATTGCTGTTCAACTTCTGAGCTGTAGAAAAAAAGTTGAATTGATGTAAAGATTATTAATAACCAAGGCTCTATAAATCACTGAGCTTATGACAGGAATGGCTATATGAGAATTCAAGACCGGGGCTCTTTCATCTTTTTAATAAAACGATCTCATGACAGCTGTAAAGGCAGTTTTATAATCGTGAAAGCCCATATTTGACAGGTTATTAAAAAGTTCAGCTTCCTGTTCTTATTTCCTCACTAAAAAATTCAGGAATTGAATTTAAAAGGCATTCTCAGTTCAATTCTGAATGGCGCTCAACTTTTGTACTATTCCCAATCATTGTTGAGTAAGATGCTCTAAAAAGTAATGAATTATTAGCTACTGATTACATCTTCAAAAGAGTAATTACTGTACTAATTACCAAGAAATATTACTTAGCATTATAGCATAACTCCTTATTAGCATTACTTATTACTAATACTTTCTAAATTCCATATCAGCCTCAACCAGTTGAACAATATAAGGACAGACATAAAGTATTCTTTTAATTTCAAATAAAATAAAATTGCATAAATTATTCTTGAGCTGACCAAAGTATTTAAAGGGTGAAGGTTATGTTAAAAGTATACATTTTAATATTAGATTTTGATGTTAAAGCCACTGGTAACACTTTACTATAGCGACCAGTTCTCACTATTAACTAGTTGCTTATTAGCATGCCTATTATTAACATATTGGCTGTTTATTAGTACTTCTAAAGCACATATTCTGCATGACCATATTCTACATCCCTGATCCTACCCAATACCTAAACTTAACAACTACTTTCATAACTATTAATAAGCAGCAAATTAGGAGTTTATTGAGGTAAAAATCATAGTGAATGGTTTATTAATAGTGAGAATTGGACCTTAAAATAAAGTGTGACCAATCCAGTCTTGTTTTATAGAATCGTTCTATAGTCTATACAATATTTAAAGCAATTACATCAAAAGTAACTGTGTAGTCAGATAAAAAAAAAAAGAGTAATACCTTATTTAACTTTTCAAGGGTAAAGTGATTATTATTAAAGTACAGTAAAAATTATTTAGTAATGCAATACACCCAACACTGTTCCCATTGGCCATAATTAATTTTATTACAGCCAAGATTAAAAGAAATACTCAATATAGTAAGCAAAAGTGATCAGAATGTGAGCCCAATTTTGAAAATCTCTACTGTTCACTGTTTTGTTTTGAGTGAATGTTTCATACAACATTTGGTAAACTTCTCCGCATCAATACCTAAGAGAGGAGAAGGGAGGAGCAGAGACAGACAGGAGGGTGGGACTGCGGAAGCCTGCCCTGGACACAGGCGATGGAGACATAATTGGAGAGACAGAGCCACGAGAAACTACATGTCTGTCAATGCCGAGAGAGAGAGAGTGAAATTACTTGAGTCTGATGCCAGGAGACACAGCTTATTTAAATAGCTTCTCAAGCCCACAGCAGCAGTTGTTCTCTCCTGTTGCATAATGGACATGCTGAGAGTCTGTTTATCCTGTTTTGTTTGCATGATCTTATTTCTTTCTGTTTGAGTGAGGTCTGTAACACATTGCGCTTGGACAATGCTGTCCAATAGGCTGAGGTTAGTGCTCATATTTATCTTCTGGACTCAGCTGGTCCCATGTTCGGGTGCTGGAAATACACGTTACCGCTACTATCACAGGAACTGCTACACCTGCTTCAATGGATATCAGGGATACAACACAGGACACCTGAGGACAGGTGAGTGTTACTGGGTTCACTGTGAATCGATTCATTTGATTCAGTGAACCGATTCCCCTCGGGTAAGGGAATAATTTTTACTGTTACTTAGCATGAGATTTTGAGGTTTATGCTATTTTATTTTGTGGTTTTCATTTTGTTTTTACTCTTGAGAGCCGGAATGTGGTGGAACGCATTAGTGACTCTGTGAATTCAGAGAAATTCTGGGACAGAACTCAGACGTGCTGTATGATTTGGTAACGTCTTGGCTGTGACAAAAGAAGCTTCTTTCAGCACTCATAATTCACCGTGAAGGACTGGAGACAATAATGCCTTCACTCCACTGTGAACAGATGTCAGATGTGTAACAAAACAAATAATAAGCTGGTACATTAGTTTTTGCCAAATACTATAAGAACGACTGTTTTGTTTTCAGGTTTAGGAAACTGCAGCTAATTAAAACTGTGTAATTTAGACTACTTAGTCTTTTCAAGTAATATTTCACTTGCAATTTTTAAGTGTCAAAGAGTTTAGGCTGTGTTGAAAAGAGGATTTATGGATTTGCTCTAAATTGAGGGATTGTGAGTGTTAGGGAGACTGTCAGAATGTAACCAATCACTGGAACACCTTGAGTTTGCTTTACCAGAGTAAACTAACTTTAGCTCAGCATTTGTCATCCTAGAATTCATTACAGTGATGCTTTTGATAAAGTAGGAAAATTGCATTTTCTTCCATGCCTGTTATTCATTTGGTGAAAATAGTGTCTGTTTTGCATATAAAGAATAATTTCTAAGTTTTTTGGATCAATGAGTTTTAAAATACCCTCTGGGTTATATCTTCTGCAGCACCTATGAAGATGACACACACTAAGATAATGGAAATCTTTCAGGTAGACAAGAATGTTCCGGCATATACAGTTTCTTCAACTTCCATTCTTCCGTTCTCTGCCAAATTGGTGCTGTGCAGAATTTCTACAGCAAAATGTGAAAGACAAATTGATTTCTGTTAACTGTGGGCAAAATGATTAATGAAATTAAAGAATCACCAAGGCTGCATTCATTTGATCAGAATGACAGTAAAAGTAGTAATATTGTGAAATATTATTTTAGATAATTGTTTTCAGTTTAATTTATTTATGTGATGGTGAAGTTGAGTTTTCAGCAGTCATTACTCCCGTCTTCAGTGTCATATGATCTTTCAGAAATCATTCTAATATGACATGGTTTTTTGTCGAAACTGTAATAGTTTTTTTCAGGATTTTTACAATTATTTTTTTAAAATAGAAAGTTAGAAAGAACAGCATTTATTTGAAATAGAAATCATTTGTAAAATTATGAATGTCTTTACTGTCAATTTAATGCATCCTTACTGAATAAAACTTTCCAACTGTAGTCTATATTGCAAATTATTGCAGTTAGAATTAGTGGTCTCTTTGACTTAATCTGGGTCTTGTATCTTTTAAGGTTTGAGGTTCCAAGGTTTCCTTAATGACCTTAAACGGAGAGCCGGTCTTGAATGAGCGTGCTCCAGGGTAATGCTCTCTTACACGGAATGCAAGATTAAGGAGAAACGTGTTTTGGATTAAAGGGAGGCTGCTTGGCATAATCAGTCTGCAGTCAGAGATGTCCATTATTTTTCATTCCTAAGAATTCCTCTGATCCTCTTTATTTATGAATATTGGACTAACATTTTGAGTTCTGATTTGCTATTTGATGTGCCTTCTTTACTCCAACAATGTGGAAGACAGACTTAGATTCTGGCACCACAGAACTATGCATTTTTATGCTGCGCTTACCTGGCAAACCGAATGTGACAGTCCTCACACAAGCCTGTAATGTTTGTAATACAGGTAGTAATGCAAGATTAAAGTGTGGTTCGCATCTATGATATCAAGCCAGATCTTTGCTAAACTTCAAAGCAAAGGTCTGTGATCTCAATTCAGGGTTATCATGATAAGAAGCAGTTGTTTTTCTAACCTGTAGTCCAGAGGAGTTCACATATGTCGTTGATTTTACCTTCTGATTCAGTTGCAGTGTCCCAGCTCTACCTCACATAACTGCAGGACTTTGAGGGCCAAACAACATAACATTTGTTATTTTGGTTGAAATGTGGGTTTCACTATTACCTTGTGCACAGTGGGATCCAGAAGTCTGAAGCCACATTGAAGTTCTGAGATTTTAGCCTGGGAATGAACTTAGTTTTAAGGTTTGAAAAAGAAATTTCAGGTTCTGTACTTTGTCTAGGTCACTAAGCAGATTTGTGGCATTGATCATGTCAGTGACTGTACATTTGGTCAAATGTTCTTGAAGCTCTTGTGGAAGAACTTCATGCAGCTTGAGTCCTGCTGACATTAAAGCAAATGAGATAAGATATTCTCAAGATATTCTCGCACATAATTAAAGTAAGTTTTCGATGTTTTCCTGCATTCTGTGATGAATTGCAGGGGTCTGTAGAGAGCCCATGGGCTGCTTCTGGCTCCACATCTGGGCTCTCATATTCAATTGCTGCATTTTGTAAGTCTCATTTAAAATCTCTGTTTATTTACACTTTGCTGCTGTGAATGGACCACAGTTCCTCCTTTGTCTGAGCTCAGTTTTGCAGTTGTGTACAGCACTCTTGTAATTAAGGTTCCTTCAGGCTTTCCTGAACAGGTGGTCTTGATTACCTTCACAGTATCTTATCTTATCTTTATTCATAAAATTTAAATGTAAAACTTAAAGGAAGACAGAGTTGGACAATCAAAGTTCTTCTTACACAATTTGCTGTCTTCCATTGGTTTGACAAGCTGATAGTCCCACCCCTAATCTCACACCATTGGCTGAGCCAGTGTTGCTGTGTCAGGCTGGTCGAGATGCTCACACCAAAGAGCCACAGTTTGCAAAAATAATGAAATAATGTCTTACTTATTGTTGTTTCTGCATATTAAAGAGTTATTTTACCACTGGCAAGATGGGGTTTCAATAAATCTGTCTATCTATGCAGAAAAAAAAAAGCTGTGGTAAAAAAAAATGGCTTCAACACCCATGTGTTACTTGCCGTTTCTTTGTAATTATTTGTGAAACTTGTATTTTTGAGTGAAAATTGTTTCATTGCCAATTTTTTTTTTCAGTGTACACACTTAATATTTAATGTAAAAAGTCTGCCTATTAACATCTTTATATTCATGGTGCTATTTTCTCCTCTGTTTATGTCACAACAAGCATGTGTCCCTTGTCAGATAATTACTTGATTGTTCTAAATCAAATATGGATTTCATCTGGTTCTTGGCTGTATGTTATTGCATTCCATTTGCAGTTGTTTGTCTGGCAACAAAACAGAAATTATCCATCATTAGTAACAGTTATTTAAACTACATATTGAAATATTGAAAATCAGCCTATAACCGCTATATTAACTGTCATCCAAATCTAAACCAGATTTGTTGTTATATGTCATTGTGGTTTAAATAACTAAGAGATAATATACAGCCAGCCTTTCTGCTCACCCTGAAGGGGTTTATTTTGGGATAATGACCAGCTGACTGGACATTATCCCACTTATTTCATGGCTTCTTACCAAATAAATAAATATGTGGACAAAATACTGATTTGAGATTTCAATTTGTAGATTAGCTTTAAGCTTTTTGCTAATAACAACAGTCCATAACAAAGAAGAAAATAATCTGCCTAGCAACAAGACACAACATTACAATATTGATTTAATATTATAATAACTATAAATCTGCAATCTAATATACTTTTTCTGTGGACTAGCATAATGTAACATGCCCTCCTCTATTTTAAGTGCATGGAGCTGAATTATTCTTCACTAAATCATATTAATCATAGTGGACCTTTAGTCTTCTCTGCTTCAGGGCTGTTATTTGCACTTAATCAAAGCACTTTCATTAAACAGAACTGCTCAGGGTCAGACAGTCTGTCTAAATGCCTGATTTAAAGATTTAAGGTTCAGACTTAATGAGTAAAACCACTGCAGTCAAGTGGACCATCACTTCCATCTTCCTGGCTAGTGGTATGGTTGCTTGAGATTATAATTAAAGGCATGAATTATAAAAGCTAACCAAGTTTTTATACACACATGATGAGCTGAAGATGAATGGTACATGCTTATATATGAACTTAAACCACCTTCACACACATTAATTCTTCACAGGAAAGTATTTTATAACAGTAGGAGTTCTGGTGGAGTTCAAACTGGAATATTTAATGTATAAATGAGTCTGATTTGTTTAAATTTATCTCCAAAATATGGAGACACCTCATTATAGTTTGCAGTAACTCATACTTTGAATTATCCTCTCCTTGGATTCTTCTGTTTTTGCCATGCATCCAACAGCTAAAAGTCTCTCTGGCTCTACATTTTAATGTATTGGTATCATTTGTCCTGAAAATATTTCTTGCTTACAGAATATTGGCCATTTCTGCATATGCTCTAAGGAGGCTGAAAAAGTTTGCTTTCTTTAAAATACTATTTAGTCCTTCATTAATTTGTGCAAAAAGTTAATCAGCCAATTCATTTATAGATAAAGAGGATTAAAACGAGTACAGAAAATTTTCTCAAGGCTCTTTCACTGTATCTCTTGGAAAGATATATAAAACTATAGGACAAGCAACCCTGTGAAGGGAGTATATGAGTGGTAGTTAAATAAAAAATGAAAATAATGTCTTTATTTACACTCAAACCCCAATGCTCTTAGATTTTCAGTAACTCATTTTTTTTTTAAGTTTCTTTATAATAAAGCCATTTTAATTATATATGGGTAATATATGTGTAAACAATTAATTTAATTTTTATTAATTCTGTAACTAATATTAAATTATAAGCACCCTTAACTTTCATTTGGATTAATGCTGATGTAGATATTGAAACAAATAGCAAACTAACATCTACTCCCTGAATCAGTTCCATGTGTACAATATGTAAGTAAGTTCATTCTGATGTTACAGATCCATATAATAAAGTTGCATCCCACAGCACAGAGATCATAACTCACTCACTGACGCAGTCTGCTGGCATTACAGCCTCTCATCAGCAGGGCTTTCACAGGCCTTGCACAGATCTCTGATTTCTCTTAGATCATCACTGCACCTGTACTAGACTTATCCAGAATCTCCCCTCTGCATCTTTTCCTTAAATAGACTACTCAGTGGAATCCACTGGGTCATGAATGTAAACTGAGTATGAAATGGGAGTAATGAAGGTAGACTGTATTGAGTCAAACATACTTGCTTTTCCTTTCAAAATGTCAGATCTATTCAAACTCATTTTAATATTATGCTGCTGCCATATTTTATGGCAGTGTTTTGACCTTTTAAATGCACCAAACATAGTTCCCAAAAATGAATCCTGTGTTTCAGCTAGTCAACACTGATCCTTACCTGATCGTTCTGCTTTGGGAAAAGCTCTGTTACTGTAATTAAATTAAGCATAGGCAATACTACTTTAAAGGTCAGGGTGATTGTAAGACACATGGCCTGAATCAGAAGGGACACAAAGAGCTTATTCACCTTTATAATGTGCAGATTGCACATTTCCACAATTTCATAAGTGCACTTAAGGTAATAACTTTTTGAATTGCCTACAAGCAGTTTTAAAGGGATAGTTCACCCAAAAAATGACCTAAAAGTTGTCATCATGTATTACTTTTGTCTGTGAAACACAAAAGAAGATGAAAAATGTTTTAGTTTAAGTACTTAATAAATGTGTGTGCGTGTGTTACTTAAAAACACACTGTTGACAAAAATGTGGCAACAAGAAAATAATAGGGTAGTTTTTGTTGTTTTTTTTAAAGAAAAATCTAAAAAGATTGGATTAGAATGAATTATTTATGAGCTATGTTTTATTATCCACCTAAATTTATGGATTAAAACTTCATAAAATGTATGAAAAATTGCAAAATATTGGTTGAGTTTCATCGAAGGACTAAAATGATGGCTTAAAAGGAAGTTTGCTTTTGATTCAGTGTATCAACACTATCTGAGCTGCCAGCTATTGATTTTGGAGATTAGAGAGACTTCAGTTAAAATGAAACAGAACAGCATCTGACACAGCAAAATAAATGGTTTTGCATATGTCTTGGAGTGGATAAATTAATTTAGAAAGTTAGACATGCTTTGTTTTCTTAGGTGAATGCTTTGAAAACTTGTTCAAGAGTCAAACCACATTCTAACTTGTGGCCTCATGTGTCTACTTTTCCCTCCTCAGATATTGATGAGTGCCAGGTTCACAACGGGGGCTGCCAGCATAGGTGTGTGAACACCAGGGGCTCGTACTACTGCGAGTGCAACCCGGGGTTTCGTCTGCACGTTGACGGCCGCACCTGCATAGGTGAGTCGTTCGGGGATTGAGAGAGGTCACTGACAGAGAGCTGACAGACTGGCCTGCATCCAAAGGTTTTGAGACTGTAATCATCACGGCCTAAGAAAAATTTGCTTAGAACGGGTTTTTCTTCAAAGCTAGCAGGGGTCCCCACCTTGAGCTCTGTGCATGAGGGGGAATCAAAGAGCCTCTTGTTTTCTTAATAGTGGAATGTTTGCTACTGTTCTGTTCTTGTCATGGTGAGTTTGTGATGGACCTTTGAGATCAGGACCCAACTGTTCTGTTGCCAGGCCCGCTATCAAACCATCACATCCATCTATTCAAATGTGACTATGGTGTAGAAAGTGTCAGGTGAAACCCAACAATTTAGTTTTCAAAGGAAAACCCTGTGAGAATAAACAGTTCTTGCAAGCATATCATTTTAGCTAATGTTGTTTGGATAGGGGTTTTGTTTTTCAAATATGTGGCGATAATAAGAATGGATTTTGTATAGTGCCATTCCAGAGCTCAGAAATTTCTTTATAGAAACATTGAAAACATTAAACCAACTTGGTAAATAAAAATTACAAACAACGATTCCAGACAAATACCTTCCTCAAAGCCAATGCCGTGCCACGCAATCAGCCCCGTGCTTCATCTTCCAGCTGGGATGCCACATGTCAGCTGAAAAAGACTTTCATTTGGACATGACTTGGAAATGTTATAGCTTTTTTGCCTTGTAATATGGTTATGATCTTGTGGTTTTCTGTGAGTGCTCATGGGGTGAAATGTTACATTGGGACTCTTGGCTCTAAGATTTGCCAGTTTACTTCCAAACACAGAGTTTTATTTGTTTAAAGTACATGAAATTCTATTAGCTTACTGAATAAATCATTAAAGGAATGTGAAATGGCATCAGCTCATTCTATAGCATCTGTGGTATGCTGTTCATTACCATAGAATACTTTCAACAGACAAAAAACAAAACAGACCGTGGAAGTCTATGGGACTGCCACAGTGTTATTTTAGTATTTTTTTTAAATATATACTCTTATAGCTTTTATTTTGATATTTTAAGTTTTCATTTTAACTTCAGTTTAAGTTTTAGTTATTTTGTGATTTTTGTAACTTTTTTTTTTTTTTTTTTTTTTAAATATTTCTATTTAGATGTAATTTATATTAGGTTTAGTAATCTTAGTATTTAAAATTAGTTCATTTGGATGCTAGGCAATACTTCTAAAAGTTTATGTTTATCATCTAATATTTATATTTTATTTGATTTCAGCTTTATTTCAATTTAGTTTTAACAATAACAACACTGAAAATCTGTTGTATTTACTAAAAAACAAGTCAGAATTTTTTTTTTTTCTGTCATAATCAACTGCATGTCACACATTCTGATGATTGAGCTCAATTTGTATCGACCCTAGAACATTCTTTTCAATTTCCAAGGCAGTTTGACATGAAAAAAAGCAAATGACATTTATATTCCAGAAGCATTCTGGGATCTGTTCACTTTCCTGAGAGTCTGATGCAGTAGCAGCATTGCCGTTCATTCTGTTTTAGCTGAATCAGCAGCTAAATCTTTTATCTTCCCAAGAGACCTGAAGAGTCCAGGGCTGTGAGCTCCAGACAGGTTTCGGGCTCATTTATCAGTTTTTTCCGCTATCAAACCAACTCTTCTATACAACCACAATCTGAACCAAAGCTAAGTGGGATGGAACACACTACTAGAATAAACCAGAAACAGATGCCGCTAATTAATCAGTGAGGGTTTTATCCAGGATCATTTGGTTTTGGTTAACAGTAATTTGAGAAGTTGGTAATCTCGTTGATACTTCATGCCAGAAGCTTATTAAGTTGTGAGTTATGAACGACAGATAAAACCTTAATTATTTTAATTCACCCAAGGATTTTCTGCCAAAAGAAATGTTATCATTATCCTTTATTAGACACACTCTCATAATGTAAAGATTTTTTTATTTTATTTTTCAACTGCTTTCCCACTACACCACTCCAAAAGCTTATCCTGTTTCAAGAAAGTATCACTTTTATTTGCAAAGAGAGGCAATTGTCTGATTATATACACTCTAATAAATGCTGGGTTAAATACAGCCCAGCGCTGGGTAAAATATGGACGAACCCAACCATTGGGATGTTTAGACCCAGTGGTTGAGTTACTGCCCAGAAGGTTGGGTTAAACATTTAACCCAGCTGTTGGTTGAAAACAACCCAGCATGTGTTCTGTCCAATATTTACCCAGCACTGGGTTGTATTTAACCCAGCATTTTTTAGAGTGTACTTGCAGAGAGAGCGTCTGTGAAGACTGCGGTATACATCAGATGGCCAGTGAATTGAGACTACATTATCTGTACTATGTGTCTATCTGGAGCTCAGCTTTAACCTTTGTCTGACCCTGTTTGATGAAAGAGGTGAGTGAACATTCACAGGAAAAGGGTGGAGAAGACAGACTGAAAGGTCGCTGACAATAGGTCATGATAATGAAAGAGCAAATGCACCGGTCTTTAGTCTTAAATCTTACACACCTCAGGATTTACTCCAAAGGCATCTTTGCTAGTCATTCAAGATCTAAGATCACACATTACAGGTTTCTGGTCATTCAGAGTGTATTCAATGTCTGTTATCAACCACAAACATGCACGCTGACCGTTCCCTTATCACCACACCAGACGGCTTTTAAATAGCGCAGAACAAAGCTACTTAGTGGTATTTTACTGAATATTATGATTGATTTCCGTCCTGAGATGACTATCCTTTATGAAAAACAGAAGAATGGCACCATCGCCAAGCATCACAATCCAAACACTTGAGTATGATGAGAGACTGTTTGTTTTTCCATCAAAGCTTCATATCAGTCATCTGAGAAAAATGGTCTGTTTGCAGTGAACTGTTTTCACTAAATGATTCAGCTTCTGAAAATAATTGCTTGGTACTATTTTGGATGATTAGTGAAGAATGCTTTCGACAGGACTGTTCAATGATTGTTCCACATTCTCTTCTATTACTGGAGAAAATATTTATTTAAAGAGTGGATATCAAAATCTACTAAAATACACTAATTTTAATTAAAAAAATGTATTAATGCAAAAGCTAAAAGTTATTCATACCAGACCTTGATATAATATTCAGCAGGTTACAGCATTACATAAAAGAAAGCAAACTGCACATTATGTTCAAAGATAAATTGTCAAGTCAAATGAAGTAGATAATAAATGAATAATTTGAGCTGGTGGCAGGATCATGTTATGGGCTGTTTGTCTTTAGCAGGGCCAAGTGCTCGGTTATAACATAGAGAAATAAAAAATAAATTAATATAAAAAAATATAAACATGTTTTTGTGCGAAACTACTGCCTTCTGCCATAAAGCTGCCAGAAAGTTACGATAAATAACGATACACCAAATCCCACAGCCTGCTGAAACAGAAAATATTTAAAAAAAGAAAGATCAGTGTCCAGGAATGGCGTTGGTGTCAGTGAACAGGCTTCAGATGTGTAACAAATCTGTGAACTGACCCACACCGGACTGTGAACTGGAAGTCTTCTTGCAATTTGAACTTTTCTGCAAGAAAAAGAAAATCCAGATGTGCTACGCTGACAGAGTCCAATATAAACAGAATTACTGATATAATTAAAGCCAAAGGTGCTACCACAAAGTATTATATAAAGTGAGTGCACTCTTATGCAAACAAAGTACTGACAGTTTTTAATTATTTTCCTCCAAGAATAATACATTTGTTTTTCAGTTTAATGTCTTGCACTGCAAGGTCTTATTAAAGTATAAAAAAAGCCTGACAGGATTTGTTTGAATTTTAATGCATAGAATTTCATTCATTATGTGTGTAAAAGACAAACAAGAGATCATATAAATGGAAATATATATATATATATATATATATATGTATGTATGTATATATGTGCGTGTGGGTCTTGTTTTTCTATCCTGGTGGTGACTTAGACCTGAATACACACCAACTCGTGGGGACTCGTGTCACCGTGGAGACCTAAATTGAGGTCCCCATGGGTAAACAAGCTTATAAATCACACAGAATGAGTTTTTTTGAGAATGTAAAAATGCAGAAAGTTTCCTGTGAGGGGCAGGTTTAGGTGTAGAGCAATAGAATGTACAATTAGTACAATAGAAAAACCATTACGCCTATGGAGAGTCCCCACAAGGATATTAGACATGTGGTGTGTGTGTGTGTGCGTGTGTAAATGTATCATACGCTGCACCGTTCAAAAGTTTGAAAACAGTACGTTTTTTAATGTTTTTTTTTTTAAGATGTCTCTTATGCTCATGAAGGTTGCATTCAATTGATCAAGCATACAGAAAAAACAATAATACTGTGAAATATCCAGACTTCAGTGTCACATTATCCTTCAGAAAACATTTTAATATACTGATTTATTATCAGTGTTGGAAGCAGTTTTTACTGCTTAATATTTTTTGGAGCCTGTAATACTTTTTTTTTAAAGGAATCTTGTATAAAGGTCAAAAACAACAGCATTTATTCAAAATAGAGATTTTTTTGTAACAATGTACACTACCGTTCAAAAGTTTGGGGTCAGTACATTTTTTTTTTTTCTTTTTGAAATAAATTAATACTTTTATTCAGCAAGGACTTATATTGTATATATTTTTTTTCAACAGTGAATGGCTCTTAACAGTCATTTCTTTTATTCCTTATTCCTCCCCTCAGCTGTCCTATCCTGTGCAGTGAATAATGGAGGCTGTGAGCATGAATGTGTCCAGCTTTCTCCAGTTCACTTTCAGTGCCGCTGCAGACGTGGGTACCAGCTCACAGCTGATGGAAAGCGCTGTAGACGTAAGTCTTTCTCTTCATTTATCTAAATTAGACATCTATCAGTGGCTTGTCTTAATTGTGCTCAGTTTTGTAGAGTTTGCAAGAAATGTAAAAAAGTCTACCAAAAATAGCAAGCCTCCATGTTCAACTTACTGTAACAGTTAATATTGTTGTTTTACTTAGCTTCGTGTTTTGTACAGTAATATTGATAGTTTAGTACAGTACTTTACAGTACAGTAATCAGAAGTCATATATCGTTCAGTGTTTTGGATCATAGTGCTAACCAGTCTGGACCAGTATAGAAATTCATGATGGTCAAAGCCGGTTGTTTCAGCAGGGTGTAGAAGCAGTTATTTTTGTTGCTTATTTAAACTCTTTACCTTCTGAAAGTTTTGTTATGTTCATGATGTCGTCCATAAAATGTCCTGGCAGTGCATATCACATGCTGTTAGTCAAAGAGCATGCTGACGAGAGGATGAAAGTAGGAAAAGCTTTGGTCTAAGGCTATGTCATAAAGTCAGCATGTAGCTCTTGGAAGTATGGATGGAAGGGTTCTTGGCAGAAAGGTGGAAGCTAAAGAAAGTGATCAACATCTCTAAAAGCCAGATGTGCTGTTTTCTCAGAGATACCCTTGACCTGGATACTTTGACTTGGTATCTTAAATCACAAATGACAAACTTTATACTGAACTTGTATAGTTTCAAAAAGTGGTACAGCTCAAAAGCAGTTAGTAACCTTATTAACAGGGTCAAGGATTCCAGTAACTATGAACTTGAAAACAGACCTCAGTGCAGTATGAGTCACTTGAACAGCAATATCTGAAACCGCTGAGCATTTTGGCCTCCTTTAAATAGCTGTTTCACAGAGAAACACTTATATTATTCAGACTACAGCATCATCATCTTGGCGAACACTGTGTCAATTCCAGTGTGTCTGCCAAAATTCACATTCACTGTACACAGCCCCAAAGATCCAATGTCCTGACACTCACCAGAGCCAATTGTTCCCCTATGAAGTGTTACCACTGAGAGTTAGGTGAAGACAAGGGGAAAGAACACGGGACAGAGAGAATGTGTGTCTTGTGTAACTAATATCTCTTTGACAAAAAACATGCTAGCATTTGTGTGTGTTCATGAGAGAGCAGTGCAATCCAGCAAATGGATATCATTGCCATTAAACTGTTTTCATCAAAGTACACAAGAGTCTCTGTGCTAGTTTAATATTTAGACAATTCTTAAAAACACTACTAAGGCTGTGCAGTGCTACAGCGATGGTAATACCACAGTACATTGATTTGTAGCATGGTTAGGGATGATAAATTATTGTACAATTTAACTGCAAATTGTTTTTTTTTCTGGTTATTTATAGTGAATCGGAAGTCTTGCACATTTGCAGGAAATAGATTCCTTCTTTGTTAAAAAATAAGGTATATGAGTAGCCTACTGATATTCAGACAAACATGAGTGTGATACTGCTTTTATACAACAGCTAAATAAACAAGATGTTAATATTGAGTAACTTCGGTTCAATATTGTTAGTTAATTCTTAGATGCATTTTGCCAGTTCTCTTTTTTTGACCTGCCAGTAAAAAGAGTTCAACATGAAGTCAAAACAGAATTTAAAAGTTATACACATCTCTGAGCAAGACACAGTAATGGCCTTCTAAGTGAATTTGTGATTTTGAATAAATCACTTAAGTGAATGATACAATAACTCTTAAAGACAGTAGCTGTGTCCAAAATCACATACTGTATACTATATCTAATGAAGAGCTAGCTTTTCAAACTGTAAAAAAGTATGTACTTTATAGTTTAAAATTAATTACTGATGTACTACATTTGTCATGTTGTTGTCACATGACCTACATCATCAGTTGCTTACTTCATGAGATAGTAGTGTTAATCAGATGCACATTTTGGAATCATACTACTCTTTTCACATACTGTTTTTCACCTACTGTAGGCATATTTGGACAGTGGGAGCCATTTGTTCAATTCCTTAATAAATCAGCATCGAATGAATTGGTTGAGCCAATGAATCAGGGATTCACTCATAAAAACAGTCACTTGTTGCCACCTACTGGCATAATATGTAATATGCAGAAAGAATCACTGTAAAATCCCCACCACTGGAATGCACAAACACAGTGAAACAGTAAAAAGTATATCAACAATGCATATCATATTCATAGTATTTATATGTTACTCCAGGGAAGTACTTCTAAAAGACATGCAATTACCAAGGTACTATTAGTACTTAGTTAATGTGTAGTTTTCTCTGGTTTTGAACAGATCATATGACCCAGATTTGCTCACCTAAATCTATAAAAACGTGTTGAAAAGTAAGTTTATGGCTGGTATAAACCTGACATTATTTGTTGCTCTCCAAATGCAGTATATGACGCCATACGTTTTTCTTTTCTTATTTATTCTGGATAAAATATGTCCCCAAAGGGTCTCAAAATTGCATTGTATATGTATGATGTGTTTTATGTCATAATGTGACTGAGGCAACAAAGCTGGCCAGGGAAGTATGGGAATTCAGATAGAGAAAGGCTGCAGAAATTATGTATGTGTATTACATGGATTGTGTTGACAAGATAATGAGAGTTTGTATGTGTGAGGGAGACAGTCATGAAATGACATATAAGATCTGACTTAAACAGCATGTGTTTCAGTGAGAAACCCATGTGCAGAGAGGAACGGCGGCTGTGTGCACTTATGTCGCAGTGATGGCGGTCATGCTGTGTGCAGCTGTCACCAAGGCTTCGCGCTGGCCCCGGACCAGAAGAGCTGTGAAGGTAAAAGCTTCTGACAGCAGTGAAGGGCTTTTCCACCACGCTAGGGTTCAGTTACACTGTCATGGAAAGTATTAAATGGTCTCTCATCTGGTGGATCCTCTTTTTCCAAAGTTTTTCAAGAAGTTTCTTTCCCATGGTGTGAGAACAGTGGAAGCACTGTGTTTGATTAGACGGCTGAAGGCTGTAGAACATGGTTCATCTTCTCAGCGAGAGAGTGAGCAGAGATTTCCACTCTGAAGTCCATGATGGAACCCGTTAGCGCTTGAGAGGTTGCACTCATTGATTTTCATTTAAGTATTTGTTAGAGACAGAAATTTCTGTTTGTCTGACTAAAAGTGACTCAACAAATCCAGAGTGGGATTCTCGTCTAATTAGATGTCTGTATAAATAGAAAAAGGCGACATGTCATCAGTGACTTGTTATTGGTGTGTTTCAGATGTCAATGAGTGTGAAACAGGATTGGCGGCGTGTGCTCACAGTTGCCGGAACACTCCGGGCTCGTTCTCATGCATCTGCAATCCAGGATACGAGCTGGGCTCTGATGGCAGGAAATGCTACCGTGAGTTACCTTAAACTTAATTACGGTTCAGAGAAGCACAGAAACATACCCACAGTGGTCCCGAAAAGTAGAGATTGGTGTGTCAAGTGTGAAATATTGATACTTTCAATCATGATATTGTATTAAGAGAATTCATCATTTTAGTGCATGAGCAAGTGATAACTGATTTAACTACACTACCATTAAAAAGTTTGGGTTGGCAGGTTTTGTGTTTAATGTTTTTGAAAGAACTCTTTACCAATGCTGCATTTAGTTGATCATAATACAATAAAAACGAAATATTTTGAAATAATAATGCAGTTTAATAATGCAGGCAAAGCTGAATTTTCAGCAGTCATTAATCCAGTCTTCAGTGTCTTTTAAAAATCATTCTAATATGCTAACATGGTGTTCAAGAAACATTATTATCATTGATGTCAATATCAGTATTTTTGTGCAAACAGTGATTTTTTTTAAGGATTCTTAAAGAGGAATTCAAAGGAACAGCATTCCTTTGAAATGTGAATCTTGTAATATTATCGATGTCTTTAATGTCACTTTGATCAATTTAATGTATCCTGGCTGAATAAAAGCATTAGTTTCTTTGAAATCTTACTAACCCTGAACTTTTGAATGGTATGCATATTATTTGTTTAGCAATAAAATGGTCAACGAGTGATAAAGATTAACTGTAAAATAATGTAAAACTAACCGTAAATAATGTTAGGATAGAAACTATTTCTTATCTGAACATGTACAAAACTTCTGAAAGACGAACTTAGAAGTTAAAATTCATCATATTCCATAATTGACAATGAACATTGTCCGCTGACATCTGATTGATTGGTCAAAGGATAATGAACAGTCAGCTGGCCATTATCATAAAATAAACCTAGAGTGAGAGAACAGGACTGGTGTTGCATACTGTATATCAGAAGGAGGTATATTTTGCAGTAATTGGGACTGACTGACTGACTGTACATTATCTGCTTATTTTATGGCTACTTGATATATAAATAAATGGACATGATTTTAGTTTACTTTAGTTTATCATTGAGGCGAAAACCTTGAACCTATAACAGTACTTTTAGTATTGGTATCAGTATCAGTGATATTGGCCTTGCACTTGATATTGGATTATTAACTACAATGAACATGGTCCATTAACATGTGACAACCAGAAAGTGTCCAACAAAACCTAACAAATTGAGGTAAATGACACATAGTTAGCGTTTATATTATCTAATACAATGATATTCGTGCTCCTGTACGTTCATAATCATTTTTGAACACTTGTTCCTTTTTATTATTAACTCTCTGTAGGTATTGAAATAGAGATTGTTAATAGTTGTGACTCGGATAACGGTGGCTGTTCACACCACTGTCAGCACGGCACACTTGGACCCGTCTGCAGCTGTAACCATGGTTATCAGCTCGCGGAGGACCTCAAAACCTGTTTGGGTGAGTTTCCAGGTGTATAGACAGATACATAAATTAGTTTAACAGAATAACTCCAATGAAATCCATCTCTTGGATTCAGCGTGCATCCAGCTGCACTGATAAACCTTTAAAACCATCATTCCTCAAACAATATTAATGACTATTTCCTTCAAAAGCAAATGTCAGCCAGCTGGATCTCAGCAGTTGTAGGTCTTGTGTTTTTCTGGCTGTGCCCTGAAGGTTCTCTCCAAATATTGACCCCTCTTCAAAACTGGAAATGTGCTTATATAAATACTTGGTCTACAGAGTCCTAATACATGTCGATGGCTCGTGGCCTCGCTTCCTGTACTGCTTTTATTTTTTGCTTTAGATCTGGAAGAATGTGAGGAGGGAACTTCATGCTGTGAGCAGGACTGCACAAACTACCCCGGAGGTTATGAGTGCTACTGCAGGGCAGGATACAGACTCAACGCTGATGGATGTGGATGTGACGGTACTTCACAACCTGTTTACTGCTGATCAACTATTAAAGAAGAGCGAGGAGACATATCAGTTACTGGCAATGTGCTATAATAATAAACAGCACTAGTTACATCACAGTGCAGTCACACTGTATAAAGAGTGTTGTGTTTTCCACTGGTGTCTAGATGTGGATGAGTGTCTGTCTGATAACGGGGGCTGTGAGCACACATGTCAGAACACAGCTGGCTCCTATCACTGCTTCTGTGAGTTTGGAAAACGGCTTGCTGAAGACAGACACTCCTGTATTCGTAAGTACACCATGGGGGGCACAGTGGATATCAGTTACTGTATGTGGTGTGCATTAGGATGGCTTTATATACACAGCTTTCTAGAATACTTGATCCTGATTGGTCAATCACAACATTCTGTGGTCGTAGTTGTAATGATTAATGTACAGCCATCTGGCCATTATTGCAAAATAAACACAATGTGTTGCATTACTTAGATTGTAAAGGGTTACGTTTGTGATAACAGTCAGCTGTCTATATATTATTTGTTATTTCATGGTTGCTTAACAAATAAGTATTTTAGTTTAGTTTAGTTTCGTAGAAAGAGACTGTTAAAGCACAGTATAAACCGTTTATAAACAGTCAAATAAATAGTTGAGGGTCCATCATACAAAAATTGACCTCAGAATGCCTACCAATCAGAGTCAAATCTTCCAGACTGCTATGTAAGCAGGATATTGTCCAGCTAGCAACATCTAATTATCCTGTCAAGGCTTATTTTGTAATAATAACAGCATTATTACTTGCATAGTTGTGTAACATCAAGACAACACTGATCATGTCAATATATCTACTTCTGTCTCTCTGTTCTGTGTAGCCCTGGAGAGAACGGTTGAGGAATTGTCCAGTCCAGTGGTGGTTGAGAGACCTCTCCTTCATCTCACTCTTCTCCAGGATTACCCACAACCCCTGGAGCGCTATCACGACTATGAGGACGATGACGGATTTGGAGAGCTGCGGGCAGAGAGTACCCTCTCTGAGAAATTTGGTCTGTTGTTACGTCAAGTGTCTTTATTTATTATTAGTGGCTCTTGCTTCTTGTTGCCCTCACCTTTGTCTCGTTACAGTGTGTTTGAATGGGACGTTTGGCCATGACTGCAGCCTGACGTGTGACGACTGCTCTAACGGAGGACTGTGTAACATTGACAGAGATGGCTGTGACTGCCCAGATGGTTGGACAGCAATCATTTGTAACCAAAGTGTGTGTTTTATATTTTGTATAACCATTAAGTTTGAGATTTTTAATATTTTGAGAAGACTCTTAAGCTCACAAAGGCTGCATTTATTTATAAAAAATTACAGTAATAACTATAATATTATGAAATATTATTACAATTTAATATATTTGTTCGTTTAATTTAATTCTGTTATTACAAACCTGAATTTTCAGCATCATTACTTCAGTCTTCAGTGTCACATGATCCTTCAGAAATTAGTCTAATATACTGATTTGCTGCTCAAGAAACATTCATTATTATTATCAATGTTGAAAACAGTTGTGCAGCTTTAATACTTTTGTGGAAACTGTGATACTTTTTTTTAATCAGGATTCATTTCTTTCAAAAAATATTTTTTTCTATACTTCCTGCTGTTCAAATAATTACTCTGTATAAAATAACACTTTCTTTTGTCCATTTTAGCCTGTCCAGAGGGAACATTTGGTAGAAACTGTTCATTCACTTGTAAGTGCAAAAACGGTGGCGCCTGTGACCCGATTAGTGGGAAGTGCCGGTGCCCACCTGGAGTCAGTGGAGACCTGTGCCAGGACGGTGAGTGACTGCGAGATTACAGCATAAAATTAAACCGTATCTGTGCCAAATCTGCTGTTCCAATCACTGTCAGCATGTTTAGATGAAATATGCCTTGTGTTTTATGTCTCAAATCATGTTAATCTTTCATTTAAAGCTAGAGTGTGTCATTTTTATTCTGTGTTCTTTAGGCTGTCCAAAGGGACTATATGGAAAGCACTGCAACAAGAAATGTAACTGTGCTAATAATGGCCGCTGCCATCGCACATATGGAGCCTGTCTGTGTGATCCAGGACTCTATGGCAGGTTTTGTCACCTACGTAAGTCCAGCAGTATATCAGACCGACAGTGACTTAAAACTCCAGGAGATTCTCGCATAGTGTGATTTACCCAAGTAGGACATGTTCCTGGATCAACATCCTTTTCTGGACTTTCACAACATTCCTATGAAGCAATCAAAGCTCTAATCCTATTCCAAACCATAACCATAAAATCAAAGGGAAAAGGTACAGCGAGGTCCAGATGTAAAATGAAAACACTTCTATTTTGCCTCTTTTTTTTAATTAGTTTAATATTTTTTCACTAATTGAATACACGTTTGTGTAAAACCTGGTAGTCATGTTCTCCAGCATGATTTGATAGGATCCAAAGAGCATCTTCAGCTTCAGTGGAAGAAAGAAAATCTGATTGCTGTACAATTTCCAACACATGATCAATGTCACACACTTTCTTATTTGATTACTATCATATGGAACAAATGTTTCTTCATTTAAATCCACTAAAAATTTAGAGATGTTAATAAACATACAGCTGTTCATTGTTAGTTGTTAGCTTAGAGTCCCTTAAATAATGTTAAAACATTCAGCAACGATTATTAAATGTTTTAGAATTATTATTCATTGTTAGTTTAACTAATGTTAACAGATGGAACCTTATTGTAAAGTTCTACCCCTAAAACTTAATTTCAGGGTTTAAATGAAATGAAATTGAATTAAATTTAATACTAGATTCATTGATACATTGATTCAGTGGATTGTTGTTCCAGAACTAACAAAGATGTTGATCCAGTAACATGTCATATTCGGGTTAATCATGTTATCTTTTTAAATCTGATCTTCTCCTGCTTGTAAGCAGAATGTCCTACACAATGTCTTTTCCAGCTTGCCCCAAGTGGTCGTATGGATCTGGCTGCTCATCAGAGTGTCAGTGTGTGCAGCAAAACACGCTTGAGTGCCATCGACGTCATGGAACGTGTGTGTGCAAGCCTGGCTATCAGGGCAAGACCTGCAACCTGGGTCAGTTCAGGGAGTACCATTCACTTGATTGACAGCTTGTGTGTGGCAAGCATGCTTTATCTGTTGTTCTTTGTTTTTTAGAGTGTGATAGTGGATACTACGGTCCAGGATGTAAATCAAAATGCCAGTGTCCAGCGGGAGTGTCTTGCCATCACATGACCGGGCAATGTCAGCGTCAGTGCCCAGCCGGTCTGCACGGGGATCACTGTGAGCGAAGTGAGTTAAAGTAATGCATTAGCTAAAATGCAGTGACATTTGCAATACACGGTGCTAGAAGAGCTTCCATAAAAGTGAATTTATGGCCATCTCTGAGAGTCATTGTGTAAGTTTTGCTGACTCGCATTTGACAGTATGAATAACATAAGCAGGTCAGGCCAAACACAGCTGCCAAACACTGGAATACATGATGGAAATACCTTTATCTCCTGGCTTGCTGATAAAATGTGCTCCCTTAACACAGATATGATCCTGTATTTCATTCAACTGAAGAACTAGAATAAATATTGCAGCCCAACATGTTATAAAACAGATTTTAAAGGGGAAATGTCTTGAATAACAGGAATTTTTGGGGTATTTGATGAACTTTGTGGAGGTCTGACATGGTCAGCAGGGGAAAACAGTGCTTAATCCACATAATTAAATGCTAAAACTAAGTTTAAGCATGTATTGCTAGAACATTGATTTCGTATTTTTGTAGGCTAACACGGAAATTACCATCATCCTAGTTCCCTCGACAGAAACCCTACTAGATTTTTCCATTGGCTTTTGGATTAATGCAGAAAACAAGCTCTATGGCCAACAAAGGTTTATGATTCTTACACGTTTTATTCTTCATGATAATCTTCATATAATTTTCACGAACACAACTTTTATGAATTTTGAAGCAATTTTCAGAGGTAAGCTGTGAACTAACTACACCCCGGTCGCATGACTTTATCGTCACCATCACTAAGCTTCAGAAAACTCTTTCAGCCTGTATTTAAAATATATTTTCCCTAAAAGTTTGAGTCTGAATAGTTTGCAAGAGTGTGATTATAAATACAATGAGGTTGTAAAAGCGGACTAGTGAGTAGATGAATTTTCCTGTTTGGCTTGATAAAGTTTAATGTTGCCAACAATCTATGTAGTCCTATTTAGACACTTGTTAAAGCGCTTTTTAGTAAAAGCTTTTTAAAAAAATCACAAGGTGTTATTACTAGTGTGTTTTGTGTTGTAGAATAAAATGTGACAATGTGTTGAGTTTGTGTTAAACACAGATCTTATTTCAAGAATTTAACCAAAAAAAAACTTCAGTCCATTCAATCCAGGACAATGGAACTGGTAGTGCTAAAAATGCTAACTCGTTTCTGGATTTAGGCCTACAACAACAACCCCCTATTTATTGTTGATGTCAAAGGCTGTGCATGCAGTAAAAATGTGTTTTGTTATTTTAGTGAGAATTTATCTGCCACTTGGTGGTAGATGCCAATATGGTTGCATACACGCCCTCTCTCATCCTATGAACATGAACTGAACTACAAGAATGTGTCAGTTTACTGTACATATACACAGCAGTAAAACTAGCCTATTTAATACAAATGGTCAGAGAGGTCAGAAAATGGCAGTGGAAAACTAAACTAAGACTCTTTTTAATGAAAGAAATCTTATACAGTGTAATTGTGCTTTAGCTGAGAAATAAATAACATGCTACAAAAGTGTAGAATAAGGAACTTTCAAGGTAAGAAACAGTTCAAAACCAAAGGTGGCCATACTGGAGCCTGCACACTTTTATTTATTAATGATATCCGGGCCAGATGACAGTCAGTTACTTGAATTGATATGTATATATGTTTTTTTACAAGTGTAAAATAAAATTGTTCTGCTGCCATGATGTTCAGAGCCCCAGCAGCTTTCATGCCTGAGTCCAGTCCATTTGGCAGGAGGTACGGAAATATCCAGAATATTTCGACAGAAACACTGAGCTGGCAGTCAAACCTCACAACCTGGAAGTCATTAAACGATCAGAGTGCTACGTCTGCCATCAATTAGGAACAACAGGCTGTGAAGGGAGTCGATTTGGCTTGCCGCGGCATTTCAGTCGTAGCCTCTGTGGTTGCTTGACCTGTCCATTCATTTCTCTGGATGCTCAGTTGACTCAGTTGACAAACCATGTAAAATACACATTTATACTGTGTATATTAAGCATGATAACAAAGGTTGTGTTTTTTCCTAATTAAATACTGTATTTATAAATCTAAATATATATCTTTAGTATTGTCACTGTAAAATACTATAGTATAGTATTTACCTTATTGTTTGTTACTTTTTCTTCCCACTGTTAGAGCAGATGTATAAACTTATGGATAATGTTTAATAATAATATTTATATTCTTAAACAATTTCATATTATACATTTCTTTTCCAGCAAATTTTACATGAACCTCCAAATGCCCCTCCTGCTCAAGTACAAACAAACAGTATTAGGTTTATTTTGCACTGTTCACTCTAAACTAAAAAACTATTTGTACTATGTTTTTGTACTATGTTTTACAGAGTGCGCTGTGGGACAGTTTGGAGTTGGATGTTCACAGTCTTGTGATTGTAATGGAGCTCCATGCGACTCAGTGACTGGGAAGTGCCATTGTCCCGCTGGGCAGACAGGAGAACACTGTGAGAAAGGTAAGAAAAACAGCACATTAAGAAGTACTGAAAACAAAAAAACAAATAGTTGCGAGTTTGCAAGTGAACCATCATATTCACTTTCCAAATCACATATTCTAAATTGGTCTGGAATCGCATTTACATGGTGTTTCATCTGAACCAAATTAAACATGCTGACCTCTGCTTTCTCTCCTTGCTCTGCACATGTTTAAAAGAGAGAAAAATTGTTTTGCCATTAATGACTTTTCATTCTGTTCTGTTTGGAGTGGACAGGGTAGTTTAGAGAGGAGAAATTGCTGTGATTTTGGAGGTCTATTATTAGCCGCATTTTGCTGAGCCAAAGATCACAGACATAAGCGTGGTAATATATCCCTCCTCACGGGCCAATCCACAGTTCTCTCTCAAATACAAAAAGTCATAATGAGCCGCATTGCAGAAAGAGAGGAGCGAAGCCATGCCACAGAGCCAGTGGCGACTATTAGCTGTTAATGAACAGTCAGTGGCTTCCAGCTGAGAGTATGTGTGTGTGTTTAAATGTGAAGTGTGCTGTGATGCTGTCAGGACTCCCATGTTGACAAGTATGAATAAGAAAACGTTACAGTATACAGTACAGTCTTCAAGCACCAATTTAAACTTACAGCCTTCCTAAACTTTTACCCCTTATCTTGATTATTTGGTTATATCAGTTCATGTATTCCCTGGTAATCATGCTGTGTTATTTTACACTTTGAATAAAACTTACTTAAAGGGATAGTTCACCCAAAAATTCAGTCATTCCAAACCCGTAAGACCTTTGTTCATCTTCAGAACACAAATTTCATCAAAAATATTTTACTTTGTGTTCCGAAGATGAACGAAGGTCTTACAGGTTTGGAACAAAATGAGGGGGAGTAATTAATGACAGAATTTTCATTTTTGGCTGAACAATCCCTTTAAAGTATGGAAGAAAAAAAGAATGAAACAAATGCTTTGGTAATATGAGATAGTAAGTCAAAATTATGATATACTTGATTATAATTATGGGATAAAATTATGAATGAAACCACTAAATTATGACATGTCATCTATGAGATAAAAATACAAAATTGACAAAGTAAAAATTATGACAAAAAGTCACAATTATGAGATAAAATCAACATTGTGACCCTAAAAAGTTCAAATAATGAGAGAGTTTTGGGCTAAAAAGTCAGTTATGACAAAATGTCAATGACTTTTTATCTCAGAATTTTGATTTAATGTCATAATTTCGACTTTTTATCTCATATTTATTGCTTTTTTAGGTAATTAAATTTTTGGACTATCTCTTTATGAATGAACTTATTCTATAACTTTTTTTAATGCTCAGAGTGTGAAGAGGGTCGCTGGGGGCTGGGATGTGCAGAGCTATGCCCTTCCTGTGATAATGGTGGATTGTGTGATCAGCAAATCGGCACCTGTATTTGTCCACCGGGATACATGGGAAATCTCTGTCAGAATGGTAAGATTTAATATTTAATTCTCATAATCTTAATGGATCATCAGAACTCTGTTCAGTACCAGACGTCTGCCATCGATGTCTGCTTTCCTCAGCTTTTACCTTATAAAGGGGAAGGGAAGGGAAGTGGTGTGTGGCCAAGTATGGTGACCCATACTCGGAATTTGTCCTCTGCATTTAAAGTGCATGCACACAGTAGTGAACACACACCTGGAGCAGTGGGCAGCCAATGCTGCGGCGCCTGGGGAGCAGTTTGGGGGTCGGTGCCTTGCTCAAGGGTCTCACCTCAGTCGTGGTATTGAGGGTGGAGAGAGTGCTGGTTATTCACTCCCCCCACCTACAATCCCTGCCGGACCTGAGATTCGAACCCACGACCTTCAGGTTACAAGTCCAACGCTCTATCCATTAGGCCGCGACTGCCACTGTTGATTACATTAGGCCACGACTGTTGATTACATTAGTTGATTACATTAGGCCATGACCTATCTGTTGATTACACCGACGTGGTGGTGAATCTTGTTTTCTTTCAATCAGTCTGCCCATTTGGGCACTTTGGGCTCAGCTGCCAGTTGCGCTGCACCTGTGAAAACAGTGGGGATTGCCACCATGTGACCGGTTTCTGTGTTTGTAAAGACGGCTGGACAGGACCCAACTGTGCGAAAGGTAAAGGCACACTTAAACGTCACACTTTATTCAGATTTAGTTGTTTGTCTAGAACCTAGAAGCGAAAGAAAGCGCACTAGATACGAGGCAGCCATTCAGTAATCACTGAGACTGTATGGATGTCAGACAGCCTCTTGGACATCTATCACTATTACACATTGCTTTAGGCTCAGCTTTTACAAGATTTGTTTCTTCTCAGCCATGCAACATAAGACTGAGCTGTCCTACAGGACTGGCTGACCTTTGCTGCTCACACTGTGGCTACTACCCAGTCTTGCCTCGTCATGCCCCATAAAATAACAAAATCCAGACCTTCTTGCATTGCCACTACACACACTTTTGTACCTCACCCGGCCCGTTGCTGGTCAGCTTGAATCTGTTCTGTATATCTATGTATATTTATAATACCTGAGTTCACCCAAAATGAAGCTCCACATAATGCCTTTGCCCTGTTCTCTAAATTGGCGTCACGTCACATCCAGTCAAACAGTCACATACTTATTTCAATGTAGACAAAGCTCAACTAGAATCACTACCCCATCAATGCAAAAATAAATTTAATCTTCTATTCATGATAATCAGTCTCCAGTAAATAAATACACATTTGAGAAACAAAATTGCAAAAAATGAGTTAAAAAATGCAAATATATATTAAAAAATGTTTCTTTTTTTATAATTATTATATAAATATATTTCTTATTTCAGTGGCAAATTGTTTTGGCATGTGTTTTGTTATTATTATTATTATTATTTAAATAAGTATTTTTATTTTCTATTAATTTTTAATCTAAAAATCTTTATAATTTAATGAGGTTGTAATTAAAACAAGTCTTTTAAATAAGATCTAATTGCATAAATTATTTTCAGCATTTAATAATTGTAATCAGCATTTTTGTAAATAAATACACTTGAGAGGCAAAATTGCAAAATATAATTAAATATTTATTTCAAATAATTCTCTCTCTCTCACACACACACACACACACACACATATTATCCATTGACATGTTTTTTTTAATTTATATTATAAATAACCAATATATTTCTTACTCCACTGACATTGATTTTTGTCTTTTGAATTTTTTGTAAAAAAAAAATGTTTTTATATCTTTTGAATCTGAAACTCTTAATCATTTAATGAAATTGTTATTTTAAGTATTCGTCAATGCTAGTTTTTTTATATTTCATTTTTTGAAATTAATGACTTGTAAAAAGAAGTGAAAAGTCAGCTTATGACTTTGCCTTATTTATTTCTGAATGCCTATCTCACCATACACTCCAGCCAAACCATTGCAATCACCTGCATCAGGTTTCTGCGCATAAATGATCCTTGCCCTCAGTGGAAAATAACCCAGTTAACTGCTTTAATATATCTGGTCCTTTTACTTCACTCATAATATGATCTCAGTGGTAGAGTGGGAATTAATTATTTGATGTAATGGGGCATGTATACTCTGTGGCAGCTTGTGAGGCGGGACGCTGGGGGCCGAACTGCGCCAACCAGTGTGGCTGCAGGAGCAGCCTGGGCAGCTGTGACCCTGTGACTGGGCAGTGCCACTGTGAAGCAGGCTACACGGGACCACGCTGTGATCAAAGTATGAGCAACCATTGGCATTTCCAGGGAACACAAATCTAGCATTTTCTGATGTTTTCATTGCGTTTTCTAGAGTGTCCAGAGGGTTTCTTCGGCCAGGGCTGCCGTCACAGATGCCAGTGTGAGAATGAAGCAGCGTGCGAGCATGTGAGCGGTGCCTGTACTTGTTTACCAGGCTGGACTGGAACGTACTGTGAAAAACGTAGGAGAGGAGAAGGGGCATAATATCACTAAAACTAGTCCAGTTAACGTATTTAAGTGTGTATATGTATCTTCAACAGCCTGTCCTGAGGGTTTTCATGGTTTCGAATGCCAGCAGAAGTGCCAGTGCTTGAATGGTGGTCGTTGTCACCCCGTGACTGGAGACTGCCAGTGTCCATCTGGTTGGGTCGGGCCTCTTTGCAACACCAGTGAGTCATTTTACTGCGGTCAACATCCCATAACAATAAATGGTAACAAGAAGCTTGTTCAAAACTTTCCCTCTGTCTTTTCGTGTAAGGTAAAAGTAAAGCAATAAAACAAATGCTCTGAGTTTGTGTGTCCATGTATCGGCACACTTTGCATGTGAAGTAAAGAATGGCGGCACAGCCTCATCCTGATGTGTGTCTGCAGGCTACAGCTCTGCCTTTGATGTGGAAACCTGGTGGTATTGTATTTCAGAATGTGTTGTAGTTCCTTGTGTACAGAGTTTCATATTTGTCTGTATCTATATCTGTCTTGTCGTAGCATGTGAAGCTGGCACCTATGGCCCTGGCTGCAGTCAAACCTGCAACTGCCTCAATAATGCCACCTGTGACCCTGCTGATGGAAAATGTGAGTGTGGAGCAGGATGGACAGGGAGCAGCTGTGAACAAGGTAGTGTTTTAACTGTCCTCACGCAATCCTGAGAGATGTTTATACTTTCTTTAATCAAAAACATGCAGAGATTTTTCTTATTGCATTTATCCAAGGATATCTGATCAACTGATGTTACTTTAATAGAGATGTGTATATATATAATATATGTGACCCTGGACCACAAAACCAGTCATAAGTAGCACGGGTATATCTGTAGCAATAGCCAACAATACATTGTATGGGTCAAAATTATCGATTTTTCTTTTATGCCAAAAATCATTAGGATGTAAAGTAAAGATCATGTTCCATGAAGATATTCTGTAAATTTCCTACCGTTCAGAAATTAATTTTTGATTAGTAATATGCATAATATGACTAACAAACCATACATCAATGGAAAGCTTATTTATTCAGCTGATTCAGATGATTGTATAAATCTCAATTTCAAAAAATTGACCCTTATGACTGGTTTTGTGGCCAAGATTACACACACACACACACACTAACATACATACATACATACATACATACACACACACGTTTGTTATTGTGAATTGTGGGGACATTCCATAGGCGTAATGGTTTCTATACTGTACAAACCGTATTTTCATCGCCCTACACCTAAACCTACCCCTTACAGGAAACTTTGTGCATTTTTACTTTTTCAAAAAACTCATTCTGTATGATTTATAAGCCTTTTGAAAAATGGGGACATGGGGTAATGTCCTCATAAGTCACCTTCTCTTTGTAATACCTATGTCATA
>JAFVLL020007865.1:0-28999 GCA_021397915.2 Tor tambroides | reverse complement strand
CCTGCAGCACCTCAGACACTTTTCACTAGTTTATGCCAGTCGAGCCACAACAGATGCTAATGCAAAAGCCACTGTGTCCCTTTCAGCATCTCTCTGCCACATTTCCACAGCTCCCAAGTCTCTGCCCTTAATTCAGTCTGTTAGGCTATTCATGTGATAACTATCTGAGGAGATAGTGCTATGAGAGACTTCTCGCGAGCAAGTCACTCCCTGTTCACGGACCCCATCACTTTTATCAAAATAAGATGAGAAAACCGTCTCGTCTGATGTCTGCTTTTTCAGCAAAGTCGCAAATGCCATTTTTGTATTATAAACCAAACAGAAATACTAACTAAAACAACCCCAGTACTTTTTTTTTAATAACATCTCGCCTTACCTTTCATTCCGTGACGTTGAAAATTGATGCCCATTTGGCAGATGCCAAAGCTCTTAGCCGACACATTGGGCAAGAAAATATGACAGGTCTTAATTATCAGTAATGAAGCAGGAATAAGCTGCACACTTAGATATAATATACTAAACGACCTTTCAGGGGCTAGGAGTGATGATTAAAGGTATCCGTTTCATGAATCATGCCTCATTTAGTCGCTAGTCTTTTGTGTTGGCTAATGAGCGCTGAGCGACGTTTTTAAGTTGGACGTGTAAGTGGTTGGAAAGTGTAAAAGCTGATTAAACTGATTTAGTGTCTTGAGATCAGTCGAACATTACTTTAGTTTAGAGGAAGCTGCTAGCCATCTTTATCGCAGGTTTCTCATAGAGCTGATAAGGACTCTGCTGTCTCATGCTGTTTATTTTATTAGCATACTCAGAGATTAGCGTAGACGAGGGAGATAAATTGTACTTAGCTCTTTGTTTTCATGTAATGACGGTGTTTAAATGCAGTATTAATTCTTTATTATTGTGGAAGTAGAGGAAATGGAGGAACTGTGAAATGCTAAAGGCTAGTGTGCTAAAGGTTAGCACAGAAAAACTGAGCTGTAGCAGTTTGCACAGTCTGCATCTTGATGGCTGCTTTTGGGTTGTAGAGCAATAAATTACCCAAAATATTTTGTAACTCTTTGAAATTTTGGTGAATTGGTGGCTAATTCGTGTGAATTTATATGATCTTATTCATACATTTCTGTATGATCTGCTTACCCTAGTGACATGAGGGGTGGACCTTCATGCTGACTTTTTTTTCTAAAAATCAAACAGTTTGCATTTTTGCTTTACTTACTTAATTACTTATTTACTTGCCACTTACTTTCCATAGGTTTTAATAATGCAGCATTTGTGAAATAATCTGGAGTTGGAAATATAATTATGAGCTCCAAGAATGTGAATGATGGAGAGAAGTTGTATTTACAGGTGGGAAACTCAGAATTTGCAGAATTTGTAATGTTGGAAGGGGAATGTCAATTTGAAGCACTGATATAGATATAGATATTATCTCTATTATAGCATCTGTATATAGAGATCAGTGCACGGAAAACAAGTCGTAAAAAACAAGTAGTGAATGGTATGTATTTAAAGCATATGTATTTAGATCGCCCAATAATGAACATTCTGTCATTAATTACTCACCCTCATGTCGTTCCAAACCCGTAAGACCTTTGTTCATCTTCGGAACACAAATTAAGATATTTTTGATGAAATCCGAGAGCTTTCTAACCCTGCAACTACCACGTTCAAGGTCCAGAAAGGTAGTTTTTAACAATGTCCTTACTACCCTTCTGGGCCTTGAAAGTGTCAGTTGTGTTGCTGTCTATAGAGGGTCAGAGAGCTCTCGGATTTCATCAAAATTATCTTAATTTGTGTTCAGCGGATGAACGAAGGTGTCACGGGTTTTGAACGACGTGAGGGTGAGTAATTAATGACATAATTTTCATTTTTGGGTGAACTATCTCTTTAACCACTCAACAGTTTGCTAATTTTGAATTCAGTTAGTTGGGTTTGTTGTTCACAATAAAACTTCTGTGTCATGTTATGTTTCAAACTTGTCATAATAATGAATGTCCGACTCTGAGGTATGAGTTTCCCAGGTGCACTTGAAGGTAGCACAAGGCTCAATCGATTTTGGTGAGTTCAGGTTATGGTGGGAAGTACATATTCTTGAGTTGAACATGCATAAATGCCACCACAATGTTGAACTCTGTATGGGAAACTGTGGGTTTTCTTTGAGCACATTGTGTCCTAGTTAAGGGCGTGGTGGATTCTATGAATGCGGTGTCTGTATTTGTTGATAAATTTGTTAAAGTGTATGAAATTATTGTATTTTAGTTTACAATTAAACTGGCTAATTTGCATGCACAAAAAAAAACAACAGTATTGTACAATTATGTGTAAGGTCCACCTAACTGGCCCAGCGAAGGTATCCAATGGTGGCTGAAAGTTTCCTGCAGGTTCGGTGGTTTTGGTGTGCAAAGAATTTTAATTTCTATTAAATTCTAATCTGACTCCATTTTATTATGACCTGGAAACCAATGCAAATTAGAAATTGTCTATTTCTAAATGTTATTCTGACACTTGATTATTCTACTTAACTCTTTGTTCTTATTGTACTCATGATAGAATATATAATGGTTCAGTTTACAGCACATTCATAAATTGAATAAAAATGTATAAAAGCAAAAACACACCTGATGTGCATTCTGTATTAGTTTAAAGAAATAATAATAAAGAAAGAAAGAAATTATTTTGTAGAAAGGTTCTTGATCATTTTTG
This sequence comes from Tor tambroides, assembly GCA_021397915.2. NCBI lineage: Eukaryota > Metazoa > Chordata > Actinopteri > Cypriniformes > Cyprinidae > Tor > Tor tambroides. The sequence goes on along the minus strand of JAFVLL020007865.1, from coordinate 26,296 downwards.
TTCAGGTAAAGTTAAAAGACTTTGCTTCTGCTAAAATGATTTAAACGCAACTGATGTCATAATTACGACTTCCCAACTCATAAATACAAACTTGACTGGAGGACGTGAACGCACCGTTAGTCCAACCAAAAATTCTTAGTTAGAAAAAGTTTTAATGGTTTAAAACAGAAGCACTTTGCAGTAAAACTGCATAAAGCCTGTTCAGTTCCAAAAGAAGAAGACATGTGGGGTGTTACATGACTGTTAGCAAACTCACTAAAGCTCTTTTGAGGGCTGCAGGCTTGAGTTTGGGGTTGTGCTGTGAAATTCCCTTAGTATCTACCTCTTAACCATCCCCTCCAACCCCAGCTGCCTCCAAATGAAGATGCTGAGGGGTTCAGCTGTGGGCACGAAGCTCCATGAAACACTTTGTGGTTGCGTGCAACTCACTGGCTGTAGTGAGTGTGTAGTCTCTTAACTTTAGTTTTAAAGATGTGTGCCAGTGTAATTCTGTATATTATTTATAGAAGATAAGAAGGATGCAATAAAAATACAACTTTTTATGTAGCAGTCCGTTAATTCACCTAGAATATAAAGCACCAATGGTAATATAGTATTTATTCAGTTTCTGGCAGAACAATGTTGTTTTTCATTACTGGAAAACACTAGCTGAACAATTTAGCCTGCGTTGATTAAGATGTAAATTCTTTTTAATTAGAATGTAAATTCTTACATTTATATGAAGACATCAACTGTCAACGTTCCATGTGATATCTGTGTTTTTTTTTCAGCCCACCACCTGAATGAAGCTTTCATCGTTCATTTACGATGCTGAAACAATTTTGCTCTCCCTTTTGTTCCTCGATTCCTGCGTTCCCTTTTGACATTACTTTTGTTTGTATCGCCACTCGCATCCCGTGCAGTATAGTGCCTTGGGACTCCAAGAAAATTTGGAATGAAAATTGAGTTCATTCAGTGTGCACCAATTACTTCTGCTGAATATTCCTCAATGCAAATCAAGCCTGTGCTCATGAAAGGTCCACATGTATTTGAAATAATTAATTTTCTCCTCTTTGGGAAGCTCGCGCCAGAGCTTCTAATGTTTTATTGTGTCTTTATAGATCATACACACGCACGTACGCACGCACACACTTATTCATTGACAGCCGTGTCAATATTTCTGTTGTCTGTCAATTTAATTTCCATTTTTAATTGTGATATGTATATCATTCAGTAAATGTTTAACACAACGATTAAAATTGGCATCATAGGTGCTCAGGGGACCGATGTCAGCTTTAGCCAGATCTGAAGTTAATGGATGTTGGCTGTCTCAGGCTTTGTTTGGTTGAGCTACTGTGCACGTGTTTGGGATAGAGAGTGGGGAGGTGGTGTTGACTCCCTGGCTGAACCCAGGGCCTGAGCTGGAGAAGAAGAGCCCCAGGGAGGACGGCCCGATCAGGGTTAATCTGGGCTGGGGCCTGCCTCTAAGCCTTCTGGAGCTGACAGGGTGAGAGTCAGAGGCACCCTCTCTTTCCTTCACTATCTATATGTGGCCTTGTTTTTTTGAAGCTGTTTGAATGTCTGTGTTAGATTTTTATGCTTCTGTTTTTCTATGATATTTTTCATATTGCAACAACAACTTTTTAAAATATTTTTGTAATGTTCATATGATAATACATGAATGTGTATCTGCCTGTATCTGTCTGTCTGTCTGTCTGTCTATCTGTCTGTCTGTCTGTCTGTCTGTCTATCTGTCTGTCATTTTTCATTCTGACTGTGTATGTATCTGATATGTTTCTATCTATCCATCCACCAGTCTGTCTATGTTATTTTTATTGCTATCTGACATTTTTTGTCTGTCTGTCATTTTTATTCCTTTTTTATTTCTATCTGTATGACATTTTTCTGTCTAGATAGATAGATAGATAGATGGATTTAGCAATATGTTTTCCCTTAGCTTGTAGTAGTAGTGTAATATTGTTTCCTCAGACTTCAGAATCAAACTTTTGACTACCATGTTCCTCCTTGATCTCATTCTGTTGGTGGAAAGCGTTGCAGTTTCTCATTACTTTGTGTGTGTGTGTGTGTGTGTGTGTGTGTGTGTGTGTGTGTGTGTGTGTGTGTGTGTGTGTGGATCTTCCAAATCCCTCTTGCCTCTCTGCTAACTGTTGACTAATGTTGTGGCTCTTTCTCCTTCCTGCACTTGGTTCAAGACAATTCACTTGAGACGAGAGGGGAACATTTATCCTAGAGGCCACTTGTGGCTACTCAAGCAGAAAGACGTAACGCTCTTTCTCTCTCTCTCTCTTTCTTTCGCTCTCTCTTTCCCTCTCTCTCCACAGCATTCCACATTTTTAATGAGTTTCTTCACAAACACTCTAGGGCTGCCTATTCTCTCTCTAGTACTGGCTAAAAGGGGATTTGTCCTAATTAAGAAGGCCGAACATGTATGTGATAGTGGCCACACATTACTTTTTAATCACCTTTAGTTTGCGAAAACTGATGATGACCCTAATTTTTATGTTTTTAATTTGATTACCTTTTCATTTTAATTGCACACTGACAACATTCCTTTTTTTCCCTTTACATTTTGTCACGTACTGAACATATATGCAGGCAGAAAACTTTCTCTCTCTCTCTCTCTCTCTCTCTCTCTCTCTCTCTCTCTCTCTCTCTCTCTCAAAGGGGTTTTGTTTTAAAAGTTTTTCAAGTCTCTTGAAGTGAGATTACCCCTTCTTGTTTGTATTTGTGTGTCTTTCTCTCTCCCTCCTTGAAAAGAAGCGGACCTTCATCTCTCCCTCCGCAATTACCCCACAGAACACCTCCATGCATGCGACGCTGCTTTTGAAATGGCCCTCTTTTCTCTTTTGGAGCTATATTTCATTGTTGACGCTTGTGGGATGTGTCTATGTATTTAGAGGGTAATTGGTGGGAAATACAAGGAACCGGTGAAGTACATCCACTTATCTCACTTCTCTTTTTTAGCCCGCCCGAGCATCTTGGTGAGCGGGACAAAATGCCCATAATGTCTGTTTTATACCTAGGTGGACAAACACAATCAAGGGCTGGTTCGGCATTGTCCTCGCCGCTGTTTGAAATAGTCTCCGAGTGCATCGTTTGTGCCAGGGCTGGCTGCGGGCCCTCCAAGACAGCAACCTTTTGAAAACCCCCTCCCTCCTGTCTCTGAATGGCATAATCTAATGATTTCACTTACACCTCCCTTATTTAACACTGTCATGGAAAGCAAGGCACCAGCCATTTATAATTTACATGTCATTTGCTGCCTCATATTGTGTGAAATTTAATTACAGCCCCGCTCCGATTGTGGCCGGTGCTCGTTTGTCTCTGGCGGGGCTCACAATGCGGCATTGATGTGAGCCAGGGCGGCACAGGCTGTGTCTCTTTTTATCTCATCACCTTCTGCTGTAGCCTTCAAGTCTGCTTGGTCCCTTCCTTTCAGTCCTTTGTGGGGAAAATGAGAGAAGTTGACCCCTCATTTTCATTTAAAAATCCAGAGGCCATCATATAAAAGATTCACGTTCTTTTCAAAGGATCCCATTCAGGGCTTTTAGCACAATGGAATAAACTGATATGTTTTTGCGCAGAAAGCGATTACCGCTCTCCTTGGTCGCGCTGTAAAGATTTTCCGAAACTTTTGACTACAAGTGAAAGCGGCTAGGCACAGGTGTCTGACTAACTAGCGCAGACGTTGTTCGACGCTTCGTGACGTCAAGCAACTTTGTGTGTGTGTGCGAAGGAAACTTCAAGGGAGGGGAGGGCGTCTTTTGGGGCTCTGGCCTTCAGAATCTCTAATGGCTTATTATTCAACATTTTAGTCAGTTTCTGAAAGTTTCCTTTAAATCAAAGGCGCCGCCGCGCTGTAATTGCAGGCTGCTCGGCCTCCTGCGGAGCGATTCATATGACTGTAATCCACCTGACAACTCAGACTCTGCTTCGAGCTGGCAGCCGGCCCGTTTCTCAGCCAAACACTAAAGTCTGAATTAGGAGGATGAAGAGGATAATTATTAGATTCAGAAACAGTTTCCCAGCAAAGAAAACTGTTATTCACGGCTGGAAAATGTGCTTATGACATTGGTTGTAAAGAGTGGTTCTGGGCTTTGGTGTATGATGTCGCAGTGAGGAGAGGTTTACTGAAAACAGCGAGCTGGAACGCTAATGGCCGAGGCCTTTGTGAAAGGGTGTTGAGAGATACAGAAAGGGAAGGAGAAAGAGAAAGGGCGAAGGAGCGCTGCTTGGGGTTGGATTACAAATCAAAATTCTGATTGCTGAAGTGGAATAACAGCATTCCACTGAGCGTTGGATGCTCACGCATCCATTTCTTAAAATACTTTACAACTCATCCCACACAAATCATTGGTTTCCCTGTATTTATGTTAAAATGTTAATGAGAAGCTGTGATTCAGAGTCACATACATTATTGATTTGCAATGGCAGATGTTGCACGGTTCATGAAAAAAGGGACATTTCTGTACAGCCTAATGACTGTTTCCAAGCAGGTTTCCTTTAGCGCAGCTCCCATATTCTGTCATTGGATGGACACTCTGGTAGCCCCGCCCTGAACTCATGCCATTGGTTGAGCCACTGTTACTATGCTGAAGCTGGACTGATGTTTAAACAAACAGGGCAGTGTTTTGATAGCGCCACTACAGTTTCAATTCAGTTTCCACAAAAATATTTAGCAGCACAGCTATTTTCATATTTGATGATAAGGCACTTGAGCACAAAATCTCTTTCATTTTCAAAATTTTTAGAAAATGTACCAACCATACATGAATGGTAGTGTAACTGTTGGTAAATATTAGGTTGCATTAAGAGAGAGCATTTTAACAAAGAAAAATTATACTTTTAAGTTGTTCTGAAAATGTAGAAGGAAATAATCTGGGGAAATTTTGATGAGGCGATTCAGTGACATGTTGGCACTTTATACTTGAAGATGTATGTAATGATTTCAGAGCCACAAACCCATATCCAAAAAAAATGTTTATTGGTTTTCCCTTTGGGAAAATTAAGCACTGAGGCATTAAACCCCATTGATTCCTTTTGCAGAATCTCATGAATGAAGTCTCGCTTGCCAACAGCATGCAATATGTGACCCTGGACCACAAAACCAGTCATAAGTGTCGATTTTTCAAAACTGAGATTTATACATAAATAAGCTTTCCATTGATGTATGGTTCATTAGGATAGGACAGTATTTGGCCGAGATACAACTATTTGAAAATCTGGAATCTGAGGGTGCAAAAAAATCTAAATATTGAGAAAGTTGTCCAAATGAAGTTCTTAGCAATGCATATTACTACTCATAAATTAAGTTTTGATATATTTATGATAGGAAATTTACTAAATATGTTCATGGAACATGATCTTTACTTAATATCCTAATGATTTTTGGCATAAAAGAAAAATTGATCATTTTGACCCATACAGTGTATTTTTGGCTATTGCTACAAATATACCTGTGCTACTTAAGACTGGTTTTGTTGTCTAGGGTCACATATTCTCTGTGCAGCGAGTCATTTTAAAGTAAACGTACCCAACAAATGGCAGTCAAAGGTGACACTGTAAATGTGTTTTCTGAATGTGCTGGAGGGTCTGCAAGTAGGAAACGTCACAATCGCTTTCATGTCACACATGTGACACAAATAGTCCATGGTTACGTCAAAAATATTTTTCTCTCAAACTACTTTTAGAACAATACCAGCTTCATCGTCCTTCCATAAAGAGACACTGGAGTTTTGCAGAAAAAATCAGGCAGTTTCACATGAGAGAAATGCTAAATGGTGTTTTTGTCGGGTGACGATAGTGACTGTGAATATATTACCCAGAGGGCCCTGATGGCTATTGTTTGGCCTCAACTGCTTAAAGTTATTGAACAATAGGCTTCAGTGTCAAGAATACCAGAAAGGGTAAGGGAGGTTACTGTTGACAACACCATCCTGCACAATTTCTGGTTCTACTAGCTGAAATACTGACGTACAGATGATTGCTGCTTTGCGTTTGTAGGATATTGATTGCAATTCCTTCTCCTTTCAATAAGAAGCATATTATAATACCTTCTTTCTGAGGATGGCATGATAACCTAAATGTGACCTCCCCACTGTAAAACAGCAACAGACCTGCCTACAAACTGTGTTTGGTACCTTTGTGGTGTCTATAGTTTCTGACAGGACTCGCAGTCACCTCCTTGCATCAGCTAGCTTGTAAAAACCGTCACTTCTAGAACCAGCTTGTGCTCTGAAAAGCCAAGAATAAACAAAACATCCATCTAATGCATCTCCTTGCTGTCCTCACCATAAGATAATACTATGTGGAAATGTATGAGGGTCATACAAATAGAAGTGTTGTTTTCTCTGCATTTCTGTGCAATAACCGAGAGTGAGATTGTCGCATGCCACATGTGGTGGTGGTTTCTGGCTTGAAAAATCTTTTTCTGATTCCCTCAAAAGCAGTTCTGAAGTGACTAGTGACACCTTTATTCAGAATTCGCTTCTATGAATTGTGACCAAACCTGTGTAAAATGTTGCATGATGAGAAGAAAAGTGATGTATAAATTCACCTTTAACGTTTTGTTTCACGCTGCAAAGCTTTCTTTTCTTTTTTTACATGCCAGTTGTAGAGACATTATATATCACTAAAACAAACAAGCCTTGCTCGCCTTGTGGAACAAATCCTGTCTTGTCACGATCCTGTCTAACTTTAGGTCATCGGACCACGACAGTGACCTCATAAAGACTAGATTAGCATTGTATTTTATGGCTAATTAACCCCAAGCCTACATCTTTGGGCTGGATCTACATACTGATTCTGTCCCAGTGAAATGAGGTGCGTTGCGTTGTGCAGACGTTAACAATGCTGTCATTAAAAAGCTTGTTTCTGTAGCAGTTATTACATGCTATATCACACGTTTTTAACAGAGATTAGCATCTGTATGCATTTTATGTCAACATGCACAGAAAGTGTGACTGAAGAGGATTAGATTGGATTTGTCCTATGAATATTCATTTTCATAAACGCCTGCTCATTAATATTCATGAATTCTCTCACATACAGGTCCTTCTCGACACCTGTTTAAATGTTTGGATGGCTTTCTTGTCATCTTTTCAGTAGTAATGTGAAAAATAAGTTGAATTTATTTATAACCAACCCACCTCATTGTTGTATTAACATTGTATGATATATATATATATATATATATATATACATACATACATACATACATATATATATATACACACACATATATATATATATATATATATATATATATATATATACACACACATATATATATATATATATATATATATATATATATATGTGTGTGTGTGTAATTCACTGGACTGGATTATGGGATATTTGTGTATATGTGTGTGCACGGTGTAAAATGTAAATAGCCTTCAGATATGTTGTCAAAGTTCATCCCATTGTAACATTCACAATGCCTGTGTATTTATTCTGAAGGCAGCACTTACATGTATTTTGCTCATGCAGTGTGTCTTGCTCTCACCCCCAGGGCCAAGCCCCACACTCTTCAAATATTTAACACACACACACATACTCACACTCTCTCTCTCTCTCTCTCTCTCTCTCTCTCTCTCTCTCTCTCTCTCTCTCCTGTCTGTCAGCTTTGAGCACCAAACATACAGTACACACTCATAAATATGCACAAATATCCACATAGGTTTATATGCTAGTGTCTTGCAAAGTATTCTGACCTTTAACCAGCTTTTGTATTGTGCTGAATTGCAGCTGCTGTGTCACAATTTATTTTTTGTTTTTATTTTTCAGAATCTCAAGTGATTTTAATTTTTAATTGCCTCTTATTGGAAAATACTTCTCAGAAAAGAAGAAAAAATTAAAAAGTATACTCAGTGAGGAGATTATTCATTTTATTATTGACACAAAAATCTTAATTGTACTGTTTGCAGTATTCAGTTTCTTGCATTTCTACTAAGGATATACAATGTGTTTGTTGTCAGCTAATATTATAGGTTTTTTAAATGTATAAGTATTGGTCTAAATTTTATATTTAATTATGTATGTTTATATCTCTTATTATAATTTTATGATGCCTAAAATCGCTTCACTTTTTTTTCTTTTTTTTTTTTTAGTTTTTAGTGTTTCATTACATTTTTGGACAAAATAAAATAGAATTTTCATATTAGCCACTTATCAGTTATTATATAACATGAAAATAATTATCGCATTATGATAAATAATCAGTATCAGCCAGGATTTTAATGTCAGTGCATTACAATGTTATTTTGTTGTTATATTTCTAAGACCAGAGACTCTTTTAACTGTTATTTATTAGAAAATATTCTCGTCATCTCATCAGTGTTGTTTCCAAATGTATTAAACCTATATATTTTAACATTTTACCCAGTCATTTTCAAATGCTGCACACACATAGATTAAGCCATTCTCAATTTAAATAACCTGTGTCGACAGGAAACAACATGTTCTTTTATCTTACTTTCTCCACCTGTGTGGTCATATCCATGCTCAGTTCAGCATATTCCAAAGGTCCTTTTACTTCCAGGTGAATATGTTGCTGATATATTACAAATGACCTTTTCATGCAGGCAATCCTCAGAGAATTTTTTTCAAATCTGAGCAATAAGAAGAGAGCGGCCCTAGCAAGCAATGTGCCCTTTACAAGGTCTGATTGGCACACAGGTGCCATTTATAGAGCTGTGTGCTTCTCCATTCGGCCTGTTTGTGTTTTTTGCATATGGGTATTACAGATTTAGGTAAGACGACATTCATCGCCTTTTCTATTATAGTATATTTGATTTAATTACCCTCTCACCTTTAGGATCCACAGCACCTGAAGACCTTAATTTAGCAGTCAGGATGTTTTAATGTAGTCTTGAAGACTGTTCCTAGTAAAACATCTGCTCAGGTGTTGTTCCTGTGTCAGGAGTGCAGAGTCATTCAAAAGTCCTGGGCAACAATGGCATGTAACTCTAGATGACTCAGGGCTTATGGGCAGGCCGAGAAATTTTTGTGTTTTTAACAGTAGGGTTGAATTTCGGTTCAAGATTACTGCCAGACAGAGGTGGTGGGCCAGGCACAGAGCTTGGATTGCTGAAAAACAAGCTTAATCATTCCCTTCAAAGGAAATCCAAGAGCACGCACAGATGTCTAGATCTGTCTTATAGGTGTTTCCTCTGAACGGCTTAAAAATTGCTTAACTATAGTAAATAAATGTATTAAAATGTAAAAGTAAAACAAGTAAAACTACAACTAAAACTGCTAAAAGTTTGTGTATAACTTTACTGACAATGTGTCAGAATTCCTTATTTGCTAAATACTTTATATTTAATTGATTTTAGCTTTTAATGTTACATTAACATACATATTTTGTGTACTTCATACAACTAAAAGCTGTAAAATGCTAAATGCTAAAATGGCTAAAAGTTTGTGTATAATTCCTTGTAAGTTGTGTCAGAATTCCTTATTTGTTAAATATTTTCCTTACATTTATCCATTATTTGCTGTAGCAGTTTTTGTGTAAATCGTCCTCACTAGCTTGAATGTTGTATGGAAAAGGTCTCAGGAACCAAAAAAGTGACAGGAATTAGCACCTAATACTTCTGTCATTAGCGACTCTGGCCAAAGCTTTGGAATGCTTTGATGCCGTTCTTATGGTAAGGGCTGTTTTGCTAATCTCTGTTTGAGGAAATCATGGTATTTGGGTCACAAATTATTCACTCACATTAGTGATATAAACACTGCTAAACTGCACAAAGTTGTTCGCGTGGAGCTCACGCTCCTGCAGTGTTTTTGTTGAGAGATTTGTTTGTCACGACCAAAAACACGTGTTTGGGGCAACACACTGTTGATAAGATCAAGCTATATTCTAGTGAGACTTGGGCCCGAAGTTTTGGCTCTAGTAGCGCAGGTCATTTGTTGTTGTTGTTAGCATAGCTTTGTTTATCATGTTCTGCTATTCATGCCTGGTCTGAGGGAGCGTTTAGAGTGGCGAGGTTTATTTGAGAGGAGAGTTGGGTCTTTGCCCCGTCCCACAGTCGCAGGTGGGGGTTGGTTACAATAGAGAAGCGCTGCCATGCTGCCATCGCCATGATGGGCTCTGGCTCAGAGGACTGTGTCCTGGTCCAGAAAGACGCCGCTCTCTGTCTGTCTCACTGACTGGGGTGTCCTGAGACGCTCCAAAAAGAGGAGTCAAGGGTGAGGTGTATAGACTAGACCCCCTTTCCATCTGCTGACAGTGTGTGTTTGAGTTTGAGCTAAACTTGTAGGCAAATGTTTACATGTGTCAGCAGTGGCAGAAACACAGCTTCTATATTATATATTATTATAATGTATTATTATATTATATTTTATTTTATTATATTATATTATATTATATTATACAAATTTAGTTTGGATTTTTTTATTTAATATTTAAATATTGTAAAAATGCACTTCTGTTCAATCTGGGTGTATTGGTGTTTAAGTTTTGTGTATTATATTATATACATTTATTTGAGATTTTTTATTTAATATTTAAATATTGTAAAAATGCACTTCTGTACAATTAGAGTGTGTGTGTGTGTGTTTATATTTAGATTTATGAGTGAATATTTACAAGTGGTGGAAACACAGCTTCTCCTAAATATAATATTTAATATAGTATACACATTTTGTTTGGATTTTATTTTATTTTTAAATATTGTAAAAATACACTTCTGGGCAATTTGGGTGTATTTTTGTTTAAGTTGAGCTTGTGAGCAAATTTTTATGTTTGTCAACAGTGGCAGAAATACAGCTTCCCCTAATTATATTATATTATATTATATTATACAAATTTAGCATAATTTTTATTTATGTTTTAAATATTGTAAAAATAAGTTTCTGTACAATTAGGGGGTGTATTTGTATTTAAGTTGACCCTGTGAGCAAATTATTATTATTATTATTATTATTAATATTATCATTAATATTATACAAATTTAATTTGGATTTTTTTATTTCAATTTTAAATATTGTAAAAAAAAAAACAAGCTTAGAAGCTTTGATAATTATTTTTGTTATTTAATACATTATTAAAATTAGTAACATTGTTTTGCAATTCTTTTAAATCATTTTACTGTTCAGTATTTATTTTACAGCATGTATTATTATACAGCAGCATTTATTTTAGCTTTCTAAATGATATCTGTGTTTTTCCACTGTTGAGAAGCAGCAGCTGCCAGTGTCTGTGCGTGTTATTTAATAATATGTGAGCGAGTGTCGTTCATGCTCAGCGTGTCTGGCCTGTTGTTTCTCCAGCTCTTTTTGCCAGCTGCTGTCACTCATCTGTCCTGCCTGTTACAGCATTGATGCTCATCCCACTAACTGTTAAAACCTGGCCAGGGCCAGCCAGCTTTCACTACTGTAATCAACTGTAGGATTTGTGAATGGAGAGGTAATATGATTAAACACATTTATAGGTACAAAATATTACCAAAATCCTTTCTCTGAAAATTCCATCTCTTCAACATAATAAAATAAGCACAGAGAGGATGTCAGGACTCAAGGTCACTCGCTTTCCCATGCAATCTGAGCACAATGCTGTATTTAGAAAAAATATTCTTTTGCAGTTTTGCAAGTCTTATATTTTAGTATTTTATATTTACTAAAAATTATAGTATAATTATATTTTTTTATAATTTTTTAAATATTTTATTTTTTAACTGTACAATGTTTTTTTGCACACTTTTGTGCAAATAATTTTTAGAAATCAAAGAAAACTCTTCCATCGTCTCAGTAGATTTTTTTAAAGAGACTGTTTGGCTGAATTCAGCTCGTTCCTCCAGTTTAGGTGAGCTGAAGTGTCACTTCACCCGCTGCCTCTGTTCACAAGTCCTTGACCACAAGGCCTCTCAATAAAGCTTAACCTAGTTCATTAAGAGAGCGATAAGTAGCAGTATTTGGTCAGCAGAGCTTGTCTCTGCAAGTGGGCATCGAGAGGAGGGGTTTGGGCTTTCTGAGGACATGTGAAGTGGCTATTACTCTAAATTACAAGCTTCAGTATAAAGCACTGGCAGGCAAAGGATACACACACTCATACAATGCAATGCTGAAGCATTATTGCTCAAGTACCAACAGCCACTTGTCTTTTCCCCTCTCAGACAGACTGATAACCCTTCTTTACACTCTCTGGAAAACATTCTGTGGATTTTACGCGCAGGGCGTTCATTGGATAGCCTCCCACTAGACTAATAGCATTTTGATGGAACGTACCATCATTATAAACCTCATTCAGTGTAACGAGTCTCTGTTTTGCAATCCTTTATTCCTTCTTTCTCTCATTATCTATCTTTTTTGAAGCTTGCACAAAAAAGCTAATTCAGATTCAGTCGCTTTATATGATGTGAGGTGTCACATTGAAAATCTGGTATGTTCTTTTTTATTAGTATTATTTAAGTTTTAATGAAAAAAAAACCCAAATAGAATAATATTTATGTTTATAAATATTTATAAAATAAATGTTTATTTATTAAACATTTTCTAAAATATTTTAGAAATTAAATATTTATTAATAAATATATCTTATTGTTATATTTATATACTTAATTTTATATGTATTAAGATATTTTGTATATGTATTTTAGAAAATATATTACAATATAAGGAAAGATATATTAAGATCTCATAAATATACAATAAAAATATTTATATAATAGTTGCAAATAATTGCAATAAATATTTTAAGATATATATTGAATATATAAAAAAAGAGTATTTTATTATTAACTTTTCTATTATTAAAATATATATCTGGGATGTCTGTATGATAAATAAATACACACAAAATTTTATATATATATATATATATATATATATATATATATATATATTGTGTGTATTTATTTATTTATCCTACAGTACTACAGTACAGATAGAATTTGTTCACTGGTTGGTTTTACTGCTTGATTCTGGGTTGTTTTTTTTACGGCTTTGTCTTTTCGCCTCGTTTCCTTTGTGTTTATCATTTCAAACACAGCTGCATTAACTCTATTGTAGGGGTCTGCAGCTCAGAGACCCTTCAGACTGATGCTCAGAGCAGAATTACAACAGAGTGCACGCATCTGCAGCCAATAATGGAGCGAAACATAATTGTGTCCTGTCATATTTAAATGCACCTCGACTGCAGAAAAGGGTCAAAATATCTCCCTCTCTCTAGCTTTTCATTGGTCTTTTTTGCCTCCTCCTCATCTTCTCTGTCTCTCTCTCTCACTCTCTCTCTCTTTGAGCAGAGATGCAGCTTTAGCCTCTAGACTTGTCAGAAACAGCCTTGCGTTTGAGCGAACAGGCTTTGGGAGAATCCAGTAAGCGCTGGGGCTGAGGTGGGGAGCAGCATAGCCAAGGGCCATAAGCATCTGGGTTTCCTCTGCTCCTATTTAACTGCTTCATACAAACAAGGTCTGAGCTTCAAACTCACTCGATTAGCACATAATCAACCCACAAAACAATAGACGGTGTCTTAAGAATCATAAACTGATCATCTTAAATTGTTCAGCATTATTCTTCACTGTTTTATTTTTATTTTATTTTATTTTGGATTTTTAATAATATTTACTTGATCATATTACATTTTTTAGTATTGTTTTTCCCTGTTACATATTATTATTTCATTCATATATAATATATATATATATATATATATATACATACACAGTGCCCTCCAAAAGTATTGGAACAGTAAAGACAAAATTGCTCTGTTGGCTGTGGAGTCAAGACATTTACAAATATGATTAAAAGATGAATATGAGTCAAAACTACAGAATGTCACATTTTATTATTGGGTGATTCAACACATAGATGTTTTACCAGCTAAGAAGTTCAGCACTTTTAGAGTTTCATCCCTCTATCTGACTTGAGCATAAGTATTGGGACAGTTGCCTCACAGGTCTTTCTGAGTGATCAGCTTTGTTCTGTTGCATTAATTCTTCAGATATTAAAAGCAGGGAATGTGTCGTATCAGTTATGTCCAGTACTTCTGCATTCTGAATCTTGCATTCGATGAGGACACACACAAACCAGGATGAAGACGAGGGAGCTGACTTTGAGAGAAAAGCAAGCAATTTGGATGCTAAAAGAAAAGAGGAAGTCAATTAGAGCTCTAGCAAAAACAAAGGGCATGGAGAAATCAAGAGTTTGGAAACCACCAGCGACACTAGCAACCAACAACGACCTGCTCGCTGAGAAAACAACAGTAGTTGATGACAGACAAATCATAAAAGCTGTGAAAATGAACCCTAAAAGATGTGTCTGTAAAATCACCAACAACTTCCAGAAAGCTGGGGTGATGCTCTGACAATCTACTGTCCTCAGGAGACTTTGACACAGAATTACAGATGCTACACAGCAAGATGCAAACCTCTGATCAGCACCAAAAATAGAAAGGCAAGATTAGAGTTTGCAAAAAAGCACAAAGGTGAGCCAGAAGAGTTTTGGAACTGTGTTTATGGACCGATGAGACAAAGATGAACCTTTATCTAAGTGATGGAAAGCAAAAATGTGGAGAAAAAAGGGAACTGCAAATGATCTCAAGCATACAGCCTCATCTGTAAAGCATGGTGGAGGTGGTGTCATGGCATGGGCATGCATGGCTGTCTCTGGAACAGGCCCTCTCAACTTTACTGATGACTTAATGTATGATGACAGTAGCAGAATGAATTTGGAAGGGTACAAAACCATCTTGCCTACCAATATTCAAGAAAATGCCACCAGATTCATTGGGAAGTGCTTCATATTGCATCAGGACAATGACCCAAAACACCCTGCCAGTTCAGTCAAGGAATTTATAAGGGCAAAGAAATGGAAAGTCTTAGACTGCCCAAGTCAATCTCCAGATTTAAATCCGACTGAACATGAATTTCACCAGCTGGAGAGGAGAGTAAAGGCAGAAACTCCCCAACACAAGCAACAATTGGAATTGGCTGCATTAAAGGCTGGGGAAAGTATTTCAAAGGATGAGAGCAAGAGTCTGGTGATGTCTATGGGTCACAGACTCACTGCTGTGATTGTGTGCAAGGGATCTGCAACTAAATAATAGCTTTTAATCTTTTATATCTGCCTTATGTTCAGCTGTCCCAATACTTATGCTCACATCAGTGAGTGGGATGAACTCTAAAAGTGCTGTTCTTTTTATTTGGTAAAACATGTATGTGTTGAAATGGCTAATAATAAAATGTGACATTCTGTAGTTTTGTCTCATATTCATCTTTTAATCATATTTGCAAATGTCTTGACTCCACAGCCAACAGAGCCATTTTGTCTTTACTGTTCCAATACTTATGGAAGGCACTGTATATATAGTTCATGTTATTTTGTTTCGTATTAACTTTTTAATATATTTATTAAATTGTATGTATGTGTGTGTGTGTGTGTGTGTGCGCGTGTGTACCATGCATGTGTTATTGTTATCTTCCATTTTATTTTTTGTTTTATTTTATTATTTTAATATATATGAATGTGTTGCTTCATCATCTTTACTTAATCAACTTACATTTTTCGGTATGGTTCTTCTGTTACATTTTATATTAATATATTTATATTAATATATTTATTGGAATTCACTATGAATGTGTTTGATCAGTATTGTTCCTTCCTGTTTTGTATTTATTTTAGTATGTTTATTTAACTTAACTAATATAATGTAAATTAATTAGAATTTTTGAATACTTAATATATATATCTCTTTTTTTACATTTTGTTTTATTCTTTTTATATTTCATTATTTCATTTTATGTATTTTATTATATTTTATAATTTGACCGTTTTGAATGTTAGTTGTAAATTCTTAGTTTTAAATTTTATTTTGGGATTTTTGCCACTTCATTGATACACCAGGAGAGGACAGGAAGTGAAGGGAAAGTGGAATCAGTGATGTCACAAGCTAAATTTGAGCTTCTGTCTCTCAGACGAGCAACACAGATGCAGATGAACCTAAATGAAAGGTCAGTTGTTGTTTGTTCCTCGGCTGGAGAAGATCAAATCTTGCCTCACTTTCGATCAGAGGTATCCTCCACCTCTGAAGTCCTCTTGTGACTAAACATACAAGCAAATCAAGTCAAATTCTCACAGCCATGTACATGGAACAGACACATCTGGGGTTTCCATTTCGAAGGGGGTTAAATGTGATCGCTGCAGGCTGAACGCACGTCCCATCGCAAGTGTCCTTAGCGTTGAGCTCGCTGGTGTGAAAACATACTCCGACAAGGCTGTTTCTGACCAGCTTTCATACATGGATGGCTTGTGTGTACTTTGGTTGACTTTTGGTAAGTGTAAAAAAAGAGAGAGAGACAGTTGGAATTGTCATGCTTTTGTGTAAGAAACTAGTTTTTGAATGAATAGTCTAGGTTGCTACAGGTTCTTTGGCACTAATGCATTCACCATATAATATTTTGTATAGGGTATTACATGAAATCGGTGCTTTTTGCGTCCCTATGAAATTATCAAACATAGAATTGATATAACAACAAATAAATTTGCGATTTAAAAGCATAACAATACTATGTATTCTTTCATCAATACTACATATAAACAGTGTCAATTAAATATTATTTTAAATAATTTCAATAGCATTTATGCTGATAAGGCTAAGGTTTTTGGCCTGTCCCTTAATATGATTTTTCTTTTTCAGCAGGGCTTTTAATTACCAAAATGATCAAAATCACATTTGCATATTGTTCTAAATACAGTCTCATTGTTAAGTAATGCTTGTGGCATAAGTGTGCATTTTTCTATTAAATATAAATCATTTTATTGGTGTCCCCTCTTTTTCATGTCAGCCCTATTACCCTCATCTAAAAACCCTTGTAAAATAATGTACATTCAATTGACATCACTTCTAGGAGGTTACATCATCTCTCAACCAGGATTCCAACACTTAAAACACAAGCATGTTTTATTTCTGATGATTTATGAGGCTTGACTGAAGGGGGATATTATGCAATGTCAATATTTATACATTTAAAATAATCAATATCTACAACTAACACCCTTTCAAAGTGTACGACGTGCTTTTGTGAACTTGACTATTAGCTAGCAATTAGCAAATTTGTTTGAAATCGTCAAACCTGTTACTTTTTAGAGATTAGGTGTCACTCTGTTTTTAAAGACTGTCTGTGTAAAATTCAAATATTTTAAAGGTCACAGGTATATTATGGAGCTAATGCCTGTATCATTCAGTGGCATATGAGCATCAGTTACATTTTTAGTTAGCATTATTGATATTGTTACTATTACTATTGTTGTTGTTAATGACCAGGATAGGATGATCAGTCTCAATAACCCCCACCCCCACCCCCCCGCAACTCATTGTCAATGATGCATCCATGTAAATTCGATAACAAACAAGAGCAGCAAGGTGACTGCAGACTCTCCCCAGTCTTGCAATGTTCAAGAAAGTCAAACCAAATTTCAGCATCAGGATCTTGGTCTGGTTTCAGATGATCACAGAAAGACCCAGATCTGATCGTCTTCCTTGCCTAATAATTGAACCAGATCAGTATATTTGAAGGATAGACAAATAGATGGACACATTATCTAATTACAATACCCTTAAAACATTAGATCTGTTAGAAATATAATGTGCTAAATCAACAATGAGCTGACCTTAACTGAAAAATTGACTCTTTTACTATTGCCATGCAACTACGCCAAGTAAGTGCAAAACATAATAAAATTTAAAATGGTAAAACTTTACAGTAATGTAAAAAAAAAATATGTGCAGTGTGCTGAAGAATGCGTGTCCTGTCATCCTCCCTGTTACTCTGTCAATCCTGCTTCTGTCATCAATTTCATAAAAATTGTAAAAATGATATTTGATGCAGCCTTCCAGGTTTAGCTATATTTTATTTTGGACAAAGCCCTTTTTTAACATCTCTCTTGTAAAAATCTATATTTTTCTTAATTGACATGTGGTCACCCTCCAAAATTAGGATGTTCTTGGTCATCTGACAATTATAAAACTATATTTTAAAAAAATCCAAAATTTGAAACTAAAATGCTGCTCATGTGAAAACTATTACATACACTCTTAAAAATAAAGGTGCTTCATGATGCAATAGAAGAACCTTTTTTGTCTAAATGGTTCCATGAACCTTTAACATCTGAAGAACCTTTCTGTTTCACAAAAAGGTTCTTTGTTGCGAAAAAAGGTTCTTCAGATTATAGAAAGGTAAGAAAGAGATGGTTCTTTAAAGAACCTTTGACTGAATGGTTCTTCTATGGTATCACTGTGAAGAACCTTTTAAGCACCTTTATTTTTAAGAGTGTAGTTCTAATTAAACTATAGTATCTAGTAAGGCTTGTGTCAGTAACGGGGTTGACGACAAATACCAAAACCTGAGGTGGAAAAATGGCCTACTCATAAAATAAGAAGCCTGAGATGGCACAATACAATTTTTTGTCGTTTTAAGGTGTCTTCATTTCATGGATATGTAAAAAAAAAAAAAAAAAAAAAAAAAGTTGATTAAACTTATTTTATTTCTCAATTTTTACAAGTGGAAAAGGCACCTATTTTGTGGAATGACCCTTAAACTATGCATAGATATTGTTTGCGGCTGTTTACACGACAATGCAATTCATAGTTTCATTCATCCACAGGCTATTATATTATGAATTACCTACAATTAAATTTGATGGTAGGCCTACATTTTATGCTAACGTTAACAGTGCCATCATCTGATAAATTCAACAGTCGTTTAAACCGTCAGCTGGAAGTTTAGCTCTTCCTTTCTTTTTGAAAACGTAGATGATTGTCATCTCAATTTAGTTATATAGGACAGTCAAACGCAAATTATAGCTATATATTTTCCAGTCTACTGTATCATTTTGTCTTTGTACATTAGATGTCCTAATGTTGGTTTTGCTATGTGTACGTGACGAACAGGCAAATCGCAGTCACACATACCTGAACGTTCTCCTGTAAGGATTCTTCTCTACATTTTCCTCCCTGCTGGGTCTCCCGAGGGGGCAAAATCACATATTTTACCCTGCAATCATTCCTTACACTTACTGGTAAGATAAATATATTATTTTTTTATGCTTTTGATTTCTTCTTTAGAGTAAACAGTTGCTTGAGTTCTTTTTGTTTGCTACTTTTCACATTATGGGTTTCGAACATAACACTTTTGAAACGTTTCTTGAATGCAGTGTTGCCAAGTCCGCAGTTTTCCCGCGGAATTGGGGTACTTTTACACCGCTGACGCGGGATGATGTTTTTTTAGTCCACGGTTTAGTCACCCGAAACACGACTTCGACCAAGGTGGGACTTCTTTGAAGCAGGTTTGGACCCCCTGGAATGCGAGTTTGATTGCCATTTTCCCCCAGAACGTGACTCGGCTAGTTTTGGCCGTGATTGGTCTGCTTTTTAGTAGCAACTGGGTTGGTTTTGTTACGCAGACCTGGCAACCCTGCTGATAGCGTCCATACAGCTATGCACAGCAGTGAATGAGTTTTCTGACTATGGAACCCCACTTTTTTGTTTTTCATTCCTTTATGAAACAATTTAACTTAGATGGTACAACATTAACATGCAGATTATTTTAAAGAGAAGAGGCTTATTGAAATATCACAAGAATTGCATACATGAGAGTTTCAAGTTTCTTCTGAATGGAAACGTATCATGAATGCAGACTTGGATAAGTATGGTAAATATATTTTCAATCACGTCTTTGGAGATAAAAGGCCATTTCAGCTTTTTTTTTTTTTTTTTTTTTTTAAGACATTTGTTTTTCATTCATTCTTTCTTTTACTATTATTATTCTTTTTTATGTTTCAGAACCATTTGCTTGAGATTAAACATTTAAAATTAGCAAAAGAATTAATAATTATTAAAGAGGATGTATGAGATTGGATGAAGTGACGACTATGATGCCATTCTTATTGTCAGCTACGTTAATGTTAGTTAGGTTTAGAAAGTGCCCTTCAGTGAAAAGCATGTATTGAATATTCAGAGAATTATAAAATGAAATTCATTTTATTATAGAAATTGTTCTGCGAGACTTCTAGGGAAGACAAATACTTACATTTTGACATAAACAAAATTATACCGAAGACACAATCTACCGTTTTAAACTACCAAACATTTTCCTCCTCCGGTTCAGCAGTCACCATCTTCAACAAATAGCTCACTTTTGTCCACAAGCTTTGGAAAACAAATTCTGGATTGGCATCCTTTGAACTCTGTTGCTATTTTTGTCTTGAAATGATACAGAGATTGTTTGTTTCTGCAGGTCCATATTTGAATCAGAAACGGGCAGTTCTTGATATCGGCTGATGATGAAAAAAGAACGATGAATAAGCCTGCACAAATGATCTTCCTCTCACCGACGCAAGACCAACTTGGTTTGACAGTCCATCCACGGTTGTTCTTTTCTTTTTTTTTCCTTTTTTTTTGTCATAACATACAATTGGCCATTACATGTACAAATACATCAAAATGACTTGGGTTGGAAACTGAAAAACAGATTTTTTTTCTTCCATTTTACGATATAATACCGGGCACTTTACAGAAGTCTGTTCTCTTTTATTCTTCAAGTCTTTGAGTCCAAAGAATGATAGAGAAGTGGCACTATCTCAGTACAAAAAGGTCCTTTAGATTCTCCTCTTTTCCTTCCATAGTTAAATACTGCTGAACAGCCATGCCTCGAAGCAGAAGACGTCAGGAGGTGAAGGAGCTCCTCTCTCTTTTCCTCTCCTCTGTTTTCTTTCTCTTTTTTTGTTCTCATGTGTCTTGTTCTCACTGTAGTCTGGGCCAGTACTGGGACATGTCTGGTTCACTGCCTGGCACTTGGACTGGTACAGACACTCCAGGCGAGATTAGACCTGTAGCATGGGGGAAAAATGTGGAAATATTTAGGCTGGTCGTATTATGTAACTTAAGAGCATTTCCTCGAGGAAAAAAAAACAAAAACATATATAGATTATGCATATTTTATATATAACAAATCAAAATATGAAAGAGATTTTAATTTTAAAGAAATTATTACAGTTTATAAAGACTTGTCATGTGTCACGTGACTTCAGAGCTTCAAAAATGCCATATAATTTGAATAAAAATATGAAATTATTGTTTAATATTTTAATTAATTTAAATTAAACATTTAAAATAAAATATTTTAAAAAACATTTATTAAAGATTCAAATTATTTAATAGAATATTACATTTTGCATACATTTTAAAGTTTTTTCATGTTATTCTAAAATATTAAATCATGAAACATGAAATAGAAATTTAAATACAAATAAATTCAGTATTCAGAAATATTTAATTAAATTTTACAAATTCTTTTCAGAAAACATTGAGGCGTATCGTGGCACGTGTGAGCATTTTTTCTTTTTTTTAAAAAAATGGTATGCAAATTTTAATACAATTATTTATTTAATATTTTAATTCACTTTAAGAAAAAAATGTAAAAAATAAATTGAATCAAATAATATATTGTATTAAAATTTTATTTTTAAAATATTTTAATTTTAGTAGCGGAATAAACGCTTACCTGTTGAGGTTGTGCCTGAGGTGGCCATTGATTGGCTGTTCATATGTGCCTGCATGTGCGGGGGTGTGTATGTGTCATAGCTCCGCCCATTCACCGAAGGACTAGTGGGCAACATGCAGGAGTAGGATGAGGTCTGGCTGGGCTGTGGAGAGGGTAAAAAGGGCAGACCTGTCAGTAACAGTCACATCTGATAGAAACAGCCTTACAGACCTGTATGCTGTAATTGCATAAGATTTTACATTGCTCGGAAATATCAAATTACTAATCCTTTGAAACACCAAGGCAAGCACAACATAGCATAGAACAATCTCGTACAGTGTGAGAGGCACTAAACTGACAAATGTAGACTTACTTGCATAGGAAGGTTGTTGGTCATGGCGAAGCTTGGCATTGGTGGCAGGGCGCTGTATGTGTTCGTAAGGGCTGTGTCTGATCTTCCCAACATGGAGCCTGATGTGAAGGATACTGTTTGAAAAAAAAGGAAAAAATAAATCTATATTTTCAGTAGTGTGTGCTTATGGCCCTCATGAACCAACATCGTAGAGGTTTTACCTGGCGTTGTGGGCTGAGGGATTGGCTGATAAACGCTAGTGCTGAAGCTGCTACTGATGGGTATGTGACTCGAGGAGTTTGTGGCTTGTCTTCTTTGATTTCTTAACTTTTCCTCCCTCCTCCATTTTGCTCTTCTGTTCGAGAACCACACCTGCAGGGACGTACTTTAGTTAGTTATCAAAGACATTTTAAAACAAGGTAGAACAATCAGTATCTACACTGTAAAAAATGACTGTGATTTTAACGGTTAAAAACTGTGAAAATGCTACAGTAAAAACCTGTTAAATGGTTAACGGTAAGTTCCTGTAAAATTTACAGGGGAAAACTGTAAACTGACGTTCCCAGAATTCCCTGCGTTGCATTTCAAATTTTGTTTGAGTTTGATGTTTTTTCTTTGAAATAATTATGTTTCTTCTTAGTTTTTTCTTATCAGTTATGTTTATTAGGGTTGTATGTTACATCTAATGTTGTTAAATTAATGTTTATTGCATATTTCAGTTTAATGAGTCTCACCATGATGGAATATTTAAGTCAAGCAGCCAAGAAAAATGCAGGAAAATTGTTTATATATATATATATATATATATATATATATTATGAAGTGTCCCATTTCGTCTCTATTTATCCTATTTTTGAGTGTTTCTGCTCACCTGTATTCTTGCTTCCGGTAAATCTATTTTCGCAGCTAGTCTCTCTCGTGCGAAAACGTCAGGATAGTGCGTTCTCTCAAACTCTGGTGGAAACGTTACAAAACAAGTCATTTTTCTGTGCAGTTACGCAACGGAAAATGCTTAAACGTCATGCGGAGTAATTTCATTTAAATGTAAAAGTTTACAAAAAAGTTTTATTCTGTAATAGACTAGCTGTAGTCTATTAGCTCTAATCTTCATGTTTACCTTTTTCAAGTGCTTCTATCTGTTCTTGTGTGAAAGATGTGCGGTTTCTTTGCAATTTTCTTTTTAGCTGAAGCCTCATTTGGGTCTCATCTGAATCCTCTCCATTGGAGCTTATTGAGTTTGTGTTCTCACCGCCTCCGTCTGATTGTTGGCAGCCATCTGGAAAGGAAAGGAAATATGAAATGCAGGTTTGTTCTGTTTATTCACACTTCTCATTCTGTTTGGACTGTAATTAAGGAATATTATGGTTCGCCTGTC
The DNA here is from genome assembly GCA_021397915.2 of Tor tambroides. Lineage (NCBI taxonomy): Eukaryota > Metazoa > Chordata > Actinopteri > Cypriniformes > Cyprinidae > Tor > Tor tambroides. The sequence goes on along the minus strand of JAFVLL020007865.1, from coordinate 3,087 downwards.
ATATTTAGGTAGGGAGAATTTGATAGAAGGCGAGTGGAGGGTTTTGTAGGCTACTGTATCGTCCTCTGCAACGTTGTGGGAAAACATTTAGAGCACGCTCACTTAGATCTTTCGGCATCGAGTCACAAAGGCTGACGAGCTTGAGGGCTTTACGGAAATGCGATAAAATGTCCCAGAAACCTTTTCAGAGCCTGTTTTTTTAAAAACCAAACACCCTCTCCCCCCCCTTCATTCCCGAGTTCTTCAATTAGGCTACGGCCACCATATGGGCGTTTGCAGAGCTATTGAGGTGACCACCAATACTTGAATAGGAGAGGGATGCTTTCACAGCCACACAATGCAGGAGAGTAAGGCTAACTCTTAAATACTCGCTGGGAGGACGGATGGCAAACTTTCGTGGGTTGAATTTTGAGGACACAATTGGACCGGCCGACAAAAGGATTCTCTCCAGCAGTCATTGTAGCACGAGGATTCCAGTCAACAGACTTTTCAGCTCGGCGTGTTAACCTTTATGCTCTACTGTCATTAATCACTGTCCCTTGGGCCGGCCCGTTCAGCCTCGGTTAGGATTTATACCACCTTATAGGCGCAGGAAGAAAAAGAGCCAGGCCACCGTGAATGAGACCTCTAAATACGAAGCCTCTTGTTTGTCACAGACAAGGGGATAAGAGTGCCAACTGTGAGTCGATAAGCTTTAACCTGCTGCGTTGTTGGACACCAGTGCCTAATTAACCCATCTCACCACATACAAGAAATTTAGTTTGGAGTTTGAAAACTCTAAAGAAACCTGTTGATGTTTTGCGGAGAGTCGTGCGGTATTAATGAAACCCCAAACTGTTGGCCACGCAGTTGCCCATTTGAAAGATGATTTCTGTGTCTTAAGTATTAAGTAATGCTCACAGGACCTGTAAACATCACACTTGTGACCAGTTGGAAAACACAGAGCCTGTTTTAATAGGTAGCTGAGTCCAATTTGAAAAAAAAAAACATTAAATTATTTTATCAGTTATATCATTCCATTTTTCCCTACAACTGCCTCGAAATATACAAATATGTGACCCTGAACCAGAAAACCAGTCATAGGTTCAATTTTTTGAAAATGGTTTGTTATTTGGCCGAGATACAACTATTTAAAAATCTGGAATCTGAGGGTGCAAAAAATCTAAATATTGAAAAAAATCATCTTTAAAGTTGTCCAAATGAAGTTGTTAGCAATGCATATTACTAATCAAAAATTAACTTTTGATGTATTTATGGTAGGAAATTTACAAAATATCTTCATGGAACATGATCTTTACTTAATATCCTAATGATTTTTGGCATAAAAGAAAAATCGATCATTTTGACCCATACAATGTATTTTTGGCTATTGCTACAAATATACCCGTGCTACTTAAGGTTTTGTGGTCCAGAGTCACAGATATGAATGTAATATATTTTATGTAATTTTGTTAGGTTACTGTTTGATTTTTCTATTTGGTCTTATTGAGAAAGGTTACAGTTGATCCAGAATAAAACTTTTTTTTAGGCATTTACTCATGGAGTGAAAATACATGTGCTTATTTTGCTAGGAAACAATTTGGGATTGAACCAGATAAAACCACTATGTTATGAAATTGAGTCTTGTATTTTTGGAGGTATATGATTTGCCTAATCTGTACATTTTTTAGATATATTTTCTGAAAGTGCTGAGAGTAAAAATAATGTAATTGAATTAGAGCCTAAAATGAAGCTTATAACATGCACATATAACCATTGGAAAAATGTGCTGTCAAGTAAATAAATAACTTTTTCCACACCGTTACTCTTCTACTGACAGGCATGTAGCTGAAATATTAGGCTACTTATTAATAGTCAACTAGCTTTCCTTTTCTCCTCCAAGTTATTTATTTTTCAAAAGACAGTGCATTTCTGTGTTCTAAGAAAGTTGTAAATGGTCTTTGTGTTTAGTATCCACACTTTTCACGAGCTAATCCGAACGTGTGGCCTGTTCTCAAAAGCCTGACCAACTGTCGCCAGATTTCGGATTAGTTTTCTCTGAGAAAGGCGCTGGGAAATAAAATCATTCCTTATTGGGGCGTTGTCGTAACCGGTGAGGCGGAAGGCGAGCAAAAAGGTGGCAAAGCAACCGCGGCATCTTTCAGCTGTGGAGGCCTTGATCAAAACATGCAAGGACCCTTGGAAAAGGGAAAGTGTCCAAATCCTTTAGACGGCTTTAGCACCCCGAGCCTATGGCGGAGGGAGGGGCTGCTGTGAGTCCTCTGAATGCGATAGAGTTGTCTCTTTTAGCGTCCTGTCAGCCCAGATGAATCCGCTATTTTATTCAGTGTTGCGTGACATTCATCAGATTGCGACCATATTTGTCTCGCTCCGAAACCTCACCCTGACTAATAGCCTGCTTTGGGAGTGGACTTGGAAATGCTGGTGACGAAAATGATATAAGGAAGTTAGCTTTTAACAAGAAGCATTATGTTTATGTAAAAATAGCCAGTCACAGATTGATTGTTGTTATGTTATATTTTGTAATATTTGTCGTAACACATCAAAAATGAGATGCTTATGAGTGCTGGCAATTAATCCAAAGAATAAAACAAATAAGCACTTTTATTCTCAAACATGGTGCGTACGAGGCCACATGTCGATAAACAGTATTAAATATGTAGGTTATGTGGCATGTCATGCGAACTCAAATTAATCCATTGGCGTATATCCTCCACTGTATTTTACGTAAATATGTCTAATTTTATTTGTTAAATATTATAGAACTTACAATTTGCTCATATGAGCCAGCTATTCTCCTTTGTTTAAAAACAAAAAAACAAAAACGTGTGTTTGGATTTTTTTTCTTCACAAGAGGTAGTTGCTGTAAACCAGTCAATGATTTGACAGGCCGATATTACACAGACATTAATTCTCTATTTATCATATCTTTTTATATGTCTGTCTTTCGTTGTGTAGCGCCTTTAACAGTGACAAGTCTAATTGGCAGACTTTGCCATATCATGTCCAGGGTGTCTCCGGTGGAACATTTCCACAGCTGTCTCCTCAAACTAAACGCGTATTTATGTCGCCTTAATGGGAAACAAA